>ML978723.1:331726-490547 GCA_010015785.1 Saccharata proteae CBS 121410
AGTCAATGCGATGATGAGGGAAGGACTCTGTGGTGCTGTTGAAGACAGTGATGATAGTCAATGCGATGATAAGGGAGGGACTCTGTGGTGCTGTTGAAGACAGTCAGGCCAGCTAATACGATGATGAGGGAGGGACTCTGTGGTGCTGTGGAAGACAGTGACGATAGTTAATGCGATGATAAGGGAGGGACTCTATGGTGCTGTTGAAGACAGTAATGATAGTCAATGCGATGATGAGGGAGGGACTCTGTGGTGGTGTGGAAGACAGTGACGACAGCCAATGCGATGATGAGGGAAAGACTTCAGCGCGTCGCGGAATCAAGAGCGGGGCGGAAGATTTCCGGCGGGGTATCGGTAGACTTAGGAGCAGCGTGGAGAAGATGCAAGTTCCGAGTGATGAGTGTCCTACAGTAACTAACGACGTACGCGAGAGACAACCGAGAAACAAAAATCCCTCCACCTGATCTCTCGCAACGAGCGTCGGATTTGGTCGACCGCGCAACTAAGGCAGCAATCGGATTTACGGCGAGCTCAACGATATCCCGACCGTCTCGCCGAACTGCGGGGGCGAATCATCACCGCGGGGCTCCAAGGGGACACTATCCGATCTCCTCATCCTCTCCTAGCGCAGCTATTTCAAAGCCATTACTACGCAAGTAACATGGCCTCGCGTCTGTATATATTTTGGCCCGGCAATCTGCATTTGCACCTGCTCCCGCTCTCCCTCTTTCCACTACTATCCACCCCCAAGCTGTCAGGACATCTCGGACCACATCTCCCATAGCTCCCATCCGAAGGCCTGCTTGAGACTACTGTCATCATGGACCCGTCCAAGGTCGATATCCCGCCGGTGAAGAACCTGACCATCGACAATATCACCGAAAATGTGCACCTGATCAACTCCCGCACCCCGAACCCGCGCCTCAAGTACATATTCGAGCGGCTGGTGACACACGTGCACGACTTTGCACGCGAGACGCGTCTAAGCACGGATGAGTGGATGACCGGGCTGCAGTATTTGAAGGAGGTGGGCCAGATATCGAGTGATGTGCGGCAGGTACGTAGAGGGACATACACGATGATAGCCAAAGAAGGGAGCTTGTCTTCTGACCCCAATGCCAGGAATTCATCCTCCTCTCCGACGTCATCGGCCTCTCCCTCCTCGTCGACAGCATCGACCACCCCAAACCCCCCTCCAGCACCGACGGCACCGTCCTCGGTCCCTTCCACACCCACGACGCCGAGAGTTCCCCCAACGGCGACGTCATCTCCCACGACCCGGACGGCGAGCCATGCCTTGTACTCTGCACCGTAAAAGACACGTCCGGCGCCCCGATCCAGGGCGTCAAAATCGACATCTGGGAGACCGACTCAAAAGGGTTTTACGACGTGCAGTATGCGGATCGGGCAGCGCCGGATGGGCGCGCGGTCATGGAGAGCGACAAGGAGGGGGTTTTCTGGTTCAAGGCGATCGTGCCGGTGCCGTATCCGATTCCGCATGATGGGCCTGTGGGGAAGTTGTTGAAGTTGTTGCATCGGCATCCGTATAGGCCGAGTCATATGCACTTCATGTTCGACAAGCCGGGGTTCGATCATCTGATCACGTAAGTGTCGTTGGCGTCGATGAACCACCATCATACAGCATCACTGACCTCCCGTTCATCCACAGAGCGCTATACCTCCGCAACGACCCCTACGAAACCTCCGACGCCGTCTTCGGCGTTAAGGAATCCCTTCTAGTTGACCTGGGCACCGTCAATGCCGAGCAAGCGAAGAAGTACGGCGTCAAGGAGGGCGGCAAACTGATGACATATGACTTTGTCCTCGTGACTAATCTCGAGGCGAAACAACTGCGCGAAGAGGAAGCCATGAAGGCTATGAAGTCGCTGGGCAGAAAGATGAAGCTGTATAATGGATTGCCGATTCCGGATGTGGATTGAGCTTGTATGACGAGAGATGAGTCACCCTAGATGGACTTTTGGTATTTGCTGCTTGGCGTGCAAGGATATGAGGAAAGGGAATGATGTTCTGCAGCAAAGTCTGCGCTGTGTTGCTTGTTTCGATATGAATGACTAAGGTCTGCTACTGGCGCCAGGCCCTTTACTCGACATGTTCTGATCAAGTTTCTAAGCGTGAAACTGCGATATCGAGGCCCGGCCATTCAACTTGTCGCCGAATTCCACAGTCGAAGCAAGTCTTAGATTGAATTCCCAGGCTGTTGAAGTCAGTCTAAAGAGCTTCTGTTAGGAGATAGATGTATCTGTCTTCTATCTTCTATGTTCAAGAGATCGAAGTAAGCCCACACAGCAGAGATTTAAGAGGTCCAAGTGCGCCCGGCCTCGCGGGAGAGACGATCTGGACTAGTGAGATTTCGCAAGTCCCGATACTGTTTCGCATTGTCTTTCCCTCGACCGTGATGTTCTTTTCCCAAGAGGGATCATCCGGAAAGCGTAGATGTTTCCACACTCTCGACTGGATCTATGTGGAAGGCATTCAAGTGCTGCGATGAGTCAATTTGTGGAAATCGAACCGACAACAATAACCACCTTCAGACGCTTAGGCAGCGGCACAGCTTCAATCCACGAGAAAAGAAAAACAGAAAAAACTCACCCCTCTCACCGCCTCTTCTTGCCCTCCCCACTCCTCTTCTTCCCTCCCACGCCCTCCCCTCCCCCTGCCACAGCAGCGACCCCACCAACGGCGACCACGCCAGAAACACCTGCCTTAGCACACACGGGCAATTTGCCCCTGTCGCCAACTGCCAAACTTCCACCACCCCAACCAATACCAGTTGCAGAATTGCCAGCCGCGTCACCAAACGCATTATACTCGGCCGTCAACGAAAGCGGGCCTCTCCGGAAGGCGAGCACGTATGTCGCGTGACTGGGTTTTCCGGTTCGGGGGTCTCGGCGGTGGAAACGCCGGTCGAGAGAGAAGCTGGTGCTGAGGAGGTAGAAGAGGAGGAGGAGGGCGATGAAGGTGTAGATGGGGGTTAGGCTGGCGAGGAGGAGGGGGAGGATGCCCGTGGGGCTATTGGTGGGTGGAGTGGTGGCGTGGGAGGGGAGGATGATGGGACGGGTGCCGGTGGTGGTGGTATTCGTGGTGTTGTGATGGAGGTAGGGTAAGGAGGTAGAGGACGAGGACATAGTGGTCGTTGGTGGGTTCATGATGGCTGCAGCCTGCTGCAGCGGAGCAGGACGAGGTCGGCGGTGATGACGGGGCTCGGGACCTGATGTCAAGAGAAGAGAAGTGCTCAAACAGCGTGGGTGACGGACATCAACACTCGACAGCACCCCGCAACGAGGGAGAGGACGAGAGGTGGTTGGGAGTTCAGCTCGTGTCAGGTCAGGTACGTACGGGTAGGGTACCAGTAGCTGAGGCGGACCGATGCACTCCAGTGCCTGAACCCGGACGGGAGTCCACAGCTGGCTGCAGGCCGGTGGCAGCCAACAACAAGCTCCCGTCTCTTCGACAGCCGTGTCGTCGGATGGCGACCTGCTGCAGGCCAGTACTTGCATGTGCATGTATTCGTACGCGCATGTCGAAAGTCGTTCTGCGAAGCCGCGAGTTCAGGGTTGGTGGGTTGCCTCGCCGGACGAGACGGCTGTTGTGGGATCTGACAGCAGCAAGTGGGAGGCAGATGTGGCTGAGTCGCGCTTACTGATCTTCCCGTTGTGGCTGGAGGGGTATCTAGGTACACCAGAAGAGGATGAGAGCGAGGCTCGGTCAGTTTTGTTGTGACAGTTGAAGCAAGCCAGGACAACGTGGAAATATAAAATACAGTTCGAGGCTGGCTTGAAGTCAAGTAGAGGCGTTGTCGAAGTACGTGTGAATAGAACATTCCATTAGTTAAATGCTGTTCAATGATGACGTTCTTCAACACCGCGTTCCTAATTAGGAAATAAATTTAGCCCATGCATAGAAGGTGATCGGTGTCTGACAACGCAAAGCTCGATATGGGTGTTCCAACAGTTCTAGTGGTGAAAAGGAAACAGTCCATAGCTGGTGATATAAATAGTCCCTCCACGCGCAGATCAGACGCAGTGGGCGATAAGATAAGAAATTTGAAAAAGTCCGACCATGACGCAGCTGTCTTGACATCTTTATCCTCAAACGACACACCATGCCTACAGAGCTCGAAGACGTATGTACATCTCTGCGTACAGTCCAAGGTACTCTTACTCATTTACTATCCTCAGCTCGTGGAATTCCTCCACCATGGAAACACCCAGATCCGCCAAATCGGTACGCCCATCTCTATGCGCCAGCAAGGCTCTGGTCTTCCTCTGACATGCGCACCTTACAGCGGTCGAGAACCTCGTCGGATACTCAACAGCGGAACCGGCTATCTTCAAGACGGGGCAGCTTACGCCAATTAAGGATCTGAAACTGCTGGTCAAGGACTACAACGTATGCGAATAGAACGGCTGTACAAGCGCGGCAAAAGGCTGACCATACCAGCCCATAGCCAAGAATGCGCTCACCATGTTGATAAATCTGTCCGACGACGAGGAAGTGCGCGAGCTCCTTGCCAAAGATGACGTCTTCCTGGAGTCCCTCCTGCTGCGAATCACAGTATGTCAGTCTCAAGACCCCCATCCCATCCCCCGATAGCCCCACTCACACAGCAGCAGAGCCCGAAAGCACCAACAGCGAACGAAGTCGCCATGCTCCTCGCCAACCTCGGTAAATCCGACTCCCTACAACGCCTCCTCAAGCTCGAGCGCGAAGTGCCGAAGGAACTCTCGACGAGCAAAAACGCCATGGACCAGCTGATGGACTGCTTCGTCAAGGGCGCAGAGGGCGCATACAACAAGCACGCCGACTACGACTACCTCTCCTACCTCTTCGCCGACATGGCCAAGCATCCTGAAGCTCGCGCGCACTTCTTGAAGCCGAACCCGCACGACAATGACATTATCCCCGTTACCAAACTCACCGTCTTCACGGAGCACAAGTCTGCTATTCGTCGGAGGGGCGTGGCATCCACGATCAAAAACGTTTGCTTCGACGCCGAGTCTCATGCGAAGCTCATCGACAGCGACGGCGTGAATCTACTCCCATACCTCCTCCTCCCGCTCATGGGCTCCGAAGACTATAGCGACGAGGACACGGAGGGCATGCTTGAAGAAGTACAACTTCTGCCACCAGACAAGGAGCGCGAAAGGGATGCGGAGATTGCTAAGACGCATCTGGAGACGCTGATGTTGTTGACGGCGACGAGGGGGTGTAGGGATGTGATGAGGGCAATTAAGGTGTATCCGATTATTCGGGAGACCCATTTACATATGGAAGATGAAGGCGTGAGGGAGAGTTGTGATCGGTTGGTTCAGGTGATCATGAGGAGTGAGGAAGGGGAGGAGGATGTTAATGAGGTGCCGAAGGTTAAGGAGGTAGAAGAGGATGAGGAGGAACAGATTGTGGATGTGATGTAAAATGCTGTTTGTTAACGGGACGCAAGACATGACTGATCTGACTGTGTAGGTCACCTTGAAACGTGCTGGACATTTTCGCCATTTGATTTACAACGAATATCGTCGGTATACCCTGTTGATCCAACGCCTACAGCTTCCTTTGCAGGTCTTCGTGTTTGCTGTTCTTCTCCGCCTGTCTTCGCTCTTCCGGATATGGCACTCCTGAGATTCGTAATTCGTTAATATTTCCCATCCTCATTGCAAATCCTTCTCCCTCAATTTCAATCTTTTCATGACTTCGCCGACGCGTTCTCTATGTCGATTTCCCTCACTTCGATATCAATCTCATCCGTGGCCTCCGTTTCCTCTGTGATCTGAACAATGCTCTGTTTTCCTGTCAGTTTCAACTGCATCAAACTGCCGAAAGAAGGAGACCCACCTTAAATCTCCCAGTCCTCAACTCATCATGTTGCGTCGAATCAAAATTCGTCGAATCGGTACTCTCCAACGGAAAACTTCCCGCATGCCATCTCCTCTCCTCCCTCTGCCTCTGCTTCCTCCCCGCAGACATGTAGCCAAACGCGCGATGTAGCATGCTCGTCCTTCCACCGAAATTCTGCGGCGCGGCTTGCTGGGGCGTGGCAAACGAGTCGTCGAAGACGCGGGGAAACAGCTTTTTACCAAGAGGTGTTAGGGTGGGGAGGTTGGCGCAGAGACAGCCGATGGAGCTTTCGGCGCCGGTCCAGAGGTCGAGGAGGGCGGTTTTGTAGGCCATGTTGAGTTCGAGGTCGCCTTTGAGGTCTACGAGGCGCATTATGGAGGCGATGCAGGGTCTGGGGTGTTCTTGTCAGTGTATGTCCCTTTCTTCTTCTTGATTGGGGCGCACAAAACTTACATCAATCCAATACCAAACAGCAAAGTCAACAACATCTTCCTCTTCCTTGTCGTCTGCAACTTCCTCACCAACGGCATCGGCAATAACACAGTAATAAAATCCGTCAGCATCGACGTGCTGGTGAACGTATACCAGATGAGCATGTAATCCTTGCAGCTCTGGGTCCCTGGGAGGTGTGTTCCGGTTGACAGATTGGTGAAGTAGGCCGCAAACTGCTTTTTGGAGCAGACTGACTCGCCGGCAGCGATGAAGGTGATGGTGTAGAGAGACATGAAGACGATGAGGGCGACGCAGGCGGTGCGGAACCAGCGGACGACGAAGATGCGGTGGTAGAGGAGGACGACGGAGGTTTTTATGAGCCAGAGGTTCACGCAGTACATGGCGGCGAGGATTTGGTGGAGCTGTGGCGGGGGAGTTCGATTGGGTTAGTACGTTTCCTGTACCTGAACGGAATGTGTAACGGGGGATGGATGGACTGACTTGAAATATCCTCGCAGCTTGGTCTACATGGTGTATTATGTAGTCTTCACTGGTCCCCAACTCCCATTGCAAGTCCGCATACGCGACAAGCAGCGGCGACGCAGCTCCCGTAACCTGTACATCCATTGTCAGAACGACCACACCTCTGAACCGCGGATTCCTTCCACCATTGCGCCTTTTACCGGGGTATACATACAATCGTTATCGTAATCAAAATATCCTCTATCGACGGCCTGGCCCTTCTCACCCAGAACACAGTCATCATGCGCAGAAAATACGACACCAGCGTCAAAGTGTATATCGGTATCATGACTCCAAAGTGGAGCCCCAAGATTTTCCGACTCACCACCGCCATGATGACGGGGTAGCAGCGGCGTCAGCGTCAGTAGGGGCAGCCAGGTACGACGCAGGTACGGCGCAGGTTGGAGTCAGCAGCAAGTCGACAGCGACTCCGAGGTACTTGAGACCTTACAGGTACAGGGCCCGGGGATAACTCCTCTTTTTAGTCCTCCTACTACTCCCCCAATCCTGCATTTCAAAGGCGCCTCCCGAACGTTAGCCGTGCGTTGATCCCCCAGCCTGAAGCCATCGGCCTCCTCGTGCTAAAAGCGATGTCAAACTTGACAATACACCATCCTAGTGATGATTTGCCAGGCCAAGGACGCGGATTGTGGGTCAGGCCTCATGTAGATGGTGGCCGCAGTGGCTTCTCATCAGATGGGATTGGAGCCAGCTTGTTTTCCGTTAGTCGGGATGATGGGGAGGTGTTAGATTAATGCTCCTATGGGAAAGATGCCAACGGAAATGGCGCCACGCGAGTTTAAATGCGGTCTCTGCTTCGTGGGATTATCGTTATCTGACTTGAGATGGCGACGGCGGTTGCGGGTTAGTAGGTAAGTGGTTAGTAGAAGGTGTGATGAACGCGTAGGGCGTTTGGGTTCGGGCCAGGGGGGCGTCGATAACAATCAGCGGACTGCAGCCACCAAGATGCACGCAATTTGATGCATTATTGGACGGAGTTCGCACGCTTGTGATAGAGGGGTCAATACAAGTAAGTACGAGGTACTTGTCGGCCGTATATATGGTGGCGTCGTCCCTTGGAGAGGGTGCGGTTCGGGAGACAGGCATCGCAGAGTCGGGGGAGGTGGGAAGATCTCCAGAGCCATCACCTTTCCTGAACGGGAATGGTTGGTCCCCTCGCAGCCTTTGTCCCGCCACAGTAACGGCCTGATTTCCGCCCAACGAGGTAACTGAACCACAACTCCACCACGTTCTCATCTATATCAATTGGCAATTGTGGCAAGTGCTGTCGTGTAAGATATCGTCGAACCAAGGTTCTTTCGCTTCATCATGGGGATTCTGGAGACACCATTCATCGCTTCGATGACCACACCTCCAGCAAACTACGCCGGCACTTTTCTCTTTCTCAGCTACATCGCCGCAGCCCTATACTGTACCCTCAACCTCTCAACCTATCTCTATTCGCGCTTCCAATCTCGTAAAAATGCCTTGTATCCAGAGTCACGGCGAAACGTATACATCTTCTCCACACTCGCGCTTATTTCCTTTACCACTCTGTCCTACAATATGATCAACGTGCTATTCCGATCATATTCTGAGAACAACGCCACTGGCCATAAACAGCCTCATTCCTTCTCAGCACAGTCTCTATGGTCCTGGATGACCGGCTCAACGCTCTTCATCGATTTCGCCACCGACCTCATCTACGCGCGTCCGTGGGCGCATATCGGTCTAATGTTCGCGCTGGCCGCGCACATCTTCATCGCCGTGGAGGGCAAGAAGAAAGGACTACAGAACCTCTGGCTGTACCATGTCCTTGGACAAATCCTCCCGCCATCCTTTGCCACGAACCTGGTCATGATAGACTCCCTCTTACAACCCGCATCACCGGGCGCAGAAGTGTCTTCTTCAAGGGAAAAGGAAGAAAAGGCAGAAGAAAAAGGAGTTGTGGCAGCACAAACAACATCTCGAGCATCACGCCAACTCATCGACAAATTCGACGCCCTCTTCGACCGCGTGGATCCCTACATGCCGCGCTTCCTTCTCGGTATGATAATCGCTTACTACACCGAAGAGCTCCGTTTCGCCACTCCCGGCGCCCACCACCGCCCTCCCCCAATCCTCAGCATGCGCGGTATGCTCGCCTACCCCATACTCCTCCTACCTCATTCCAAGCCGCATTCTCACCGGGAGATGGTGGTGCCATATGCGCTTGTTGCGGCAGGGTCTGCGCTGTTGTGGTGGCAGGGCAGTCGTGATGTTGGGGCAGAAATGGGGTTGGGGGAGCATTTCTGGGCGCAGAGACCGGCGGTGAAGGCGGTGACTGTGGATGCATTTGTGGGGGTGTTGAGTTTGGCCGTTTGGGTTTTGGCCATGGCGGGCGAGTTCAGTCGGGAACAGGTTGCTCGCCGGTTTTTCCGCGTGGAAGCTGGCTACGACTGAGCGGACAAGGGCTTGAAGAGATCTGTGAGAGAGTTGTTCGTCGAGGATGGGAAGTGGTTGGTTTTGGTACGTACACAGACTATATGGTGAAGCAATAACGCGGAGATGAGATCGGCGCAGAGATGAAATATACGCGGAGATGTAAGGCGCGCGGAGACGAAGTATACGCGTAAATGAAACACACGCGGAGATGAAGTAAACGCGTAAGTAAAGTACACGCGAGGATGAGATATATATAGAGATGAAGTATGTGGAGAGATAAAACATGAAAAAATACACATGGATGAGTAAGACTCGGAGAAATAGGAGATGCGGAAAAGAAATTGACGCAGAGATGGAAATAATGTGGAGAACTAATAGATACGGAGATGAAAATAATATAGAGCTATAAAAGGCGCGGAGAACCAACACGCAGATATATAGTAGACTTAGAGAAGTATATGTAGAGAAGAAGTAGATGCGGAAAAAAAGAGGACGCGGAGGAGAAGAGGACGCGGAGAAGAATAGGACGCGGAGAAGAATAGGACGCGGAGAAGAATAGGACGCGGAGAAGAATAGGACGCGGAGAAGAAGAGGTCGCGATGAAGAAGAGGCGGAGAAGAACAAGATGCGGAGATGCAATGCCGGGGAGCAATAACAAGACGCGGAGAAGCAAAAACGGGTAGAAGTAGAAGATTCGGTGAAGTAGTAAACTCGGTGAAGTAGTAGACTCGGTGAAGGTAGTAAACTCAGTGAAGTAGAAGGCATAGGGAAGCAACGAATGAAATGTAGGTTTTGACATAAAGGATCGAGTATTGGGAGTCGAGTTTGATGTCTTGCACGTTAGACGGACCTTGCTGTAGGGCTATAGTGTGTTCGTTGACCAGGATATTTACCAGGCGCGCGAAGGCTTAAGCGATAGGAATGAAATATGTAGCTGAAAAGCAGGATCTAGTATATAGAAGTGCATCATCGTCACGCAGACACAACATCGCAAGAGTATCGCAGTGCAAGAAAATCCATACGACCCCTTCATCAATCAAAAGGAAGCCGCAGTACTCCAGTACGCCAGGTGCAGGATAGAGCGTTTCCCGTGGTATATTTGAGTCCAGGCTACCTATGATATACAGACGCCTGATGAGAAACCTCGAAGCCCGTCCATGAATCCGTTAAACCTTTTGATTGGTCCCTCTCGCAGTAGTTACCCGTCGTCAATGATCACCAAGAAGATGACGCTTAGTTCATCTGCCTGATGAGGGCGTTGATGTGGTCCTCACGGTTACCAAGGTCACCACCCTCGACGAAGTGCTTGAACTTGCGGGTGCGGAAACCACCAGTGGGGTTGGAGAGCTTGAACGGCCACAGGAAGTTGCTGGCCTGCTTGAAGTTGGGGCCAACGGTGTAGATCTCGTGGCTGTGTTGACTGTTAGCTAGCTGTACTAGAAGACAGTCATAACAAGTGCCCCGGAGGAGAACGTATTCAGTCCCGAAAGATGGTTAACTGAAGGGCAGCATCGACCCGAAGGTCTAGCCTTCATGGTTGGTTGTTTTAATCATAATACGCGGCACTCCTCCGGGTTGATAAGAAAAAACTTGACTTACATCAGGTCCTCCATGCAGACAATGCCGAGCTTGCCGAGGTGCTCCTCGATGATGGCGTTGTCGGTGAGCGGGATGCGCTGCTTGTTGATCTTGCCGTATCCGCGCTTGTAGATGAGCTCACGGACGGACTTCAGGTTGGGGTAACCGTAGGCAACGAAGGGCTCGACGATCTTCAGCATCTCAGAGGTAGCCTTGGTGAGGCGGATGAAGACACCATTGTTGATCTGGAGAAGACGGAGGAGCTGGAGGGTCTTCCTCTTCTTGGGGTCGATCTTGTTGATACCCTTGATACGGGTAACGAAGACGAGCTTGGGCTCGGCAGGGACGTAGAAGGAGCCCTCAGCCTTGGCAACGCGGGAAAGGCGGATCTTCTCACGCTCCTGGTCGCGGTACTCCTTGACGTAGGCCTCGGCACGCTTGAAGATGACAGAGCGCTTCTCCTTGTTGGCGGCGCGCTTCTTCTGGAGCTCGGCAGCACGCTGTGGAACCCGTTAGCATGGAATCTACCCAATCATAGATTGGACAAACTTACGCTCTCCTGGTCCTTCTGGGTCTGCTTGCGCTTCTTCAGAAGGGTCTCAGGGACGAGGATGTGGTCCTGGGTAGGGACGCTCCTGTACCAAGAGAGATGTTAGCAGTCTGGCGTAGGGGTTCGGGTACTCCAAGACAAGAACTGCAGCATGCGCGACATTCCCGACTGGAGATTTGACTCGATGGCGAAAATTTGATCGATGAGTAGCACCGCAGCTTGCGCAGACAGTACTTTTGTCTCAATCGACAAGACCCCGAAGCGATTGATATCGCTCAGGAAGGGTTGCGCGTACTAGGCAATGCCGCGAAGGCGAGAGCAAAGGTACGGCAAGATTGATTTCAAGGAGAAGAACGATCGTCTTCATCCCCAACACCCCAGCCTCGCATTCTCATAAGGCGATACCATGAAGGCACGAACAGATGAGGACCAAGGCCAGGAAAGATAGGTATCGAGCTGGGCGCTACTCTTTCGAGCAGCCATCTCCAGCGAGGATGTAGACCACGACCAGCTGCAACATTCTGTCTTGGAATATCCTGTTCAACGAGGATCGACGTACGTCTTGACGGTAGCGGCGTGCTTGGAGGGAGACATTTTGACGACGTCGCGGGTGGTGCTGCGGAGGTTAGTCTGGACGGTGTCGAGGAGGAGAGATTTTGTTGCGCACGAGGAAAATTGAGGGTGCGGCTCGCTTGTCGGGATCGGCAGTCTGTGCTGCGTCGTCGGCATGTCGGCGTTTGAGCGTGGATGTCGCCCGCATGTCCACCGGTGTCCACCATGCCTCACCAGCTCGAAGTCTCAGTACTCGAGCCTTGATACCACTCTCAAGATGTCCAACAGCCGCCGCGGCGTCGGTCTGTCCGCCTTCGATCGCAACAAAATAACATCTGCCCAATATGCCTCCCACGGCACCAACTTGCGCGCCCAACACCTCTCATCGCTCCAAACCCAGCTCTCCGTCTTTCAGTCCCTACTCCACCAATTCAGCATCACCCATGCCAAAGACATTCGCTCCAACCCCTCCTTCCGCGCCGAGTTTGCCCGCATGTGCAACGCCATCGGTGTTGACCCTCTCGCGTCCTCGAACCGCAAAGGCGGCAAGGCCGAGGGCGGGGGCGGCAGCTTCTGGGCGCAGATGCTGGGTGGTAGCGTCAACGACTTCTACTTTGAGTTGGCTGTTAGGGTGGTTGAGGTGTGCAGGGACACGAGGGCGGAGAATGGCGGGATGATTGCGGTTGGGGAGGTCAAGTTGAGGGTGCAGAAGGGCAAGGGAATTGGTGGGGGTATGGAGGTGTCGGAGTATGTAGGCCCTTGTGTATTGTTTATTCAGCACGAAGTCATGATGTTGATGATGTTGCTTAGTGATGATGTACTTCGTGCAGTCGACTCGCTGAAGCCGTTGGGCTCAGGCTTCACGATCATGAAGTTGGGCCACAAGCAGATGATACGGTCTGTGCCAAAAGAACTCAACACCGACCAATCCACAGTCCTCGAGGCGATCCAGGTCTTGGGATACGTCACTGTGTCTATGCTGCAACTGAACCTTGGCTGGGAGCGGGCACGAGCTGTCGCCATCATCGATGACCTGATGAACGATTCCTTGGTCTGGGTGGATAAACAGACAGAAGAGACGGAATACTGGTCGCCAACCTTCATTCATGATGCCGCAAGTCAATGAGAGGAATTAAAGGAAGGACAGAGTCAGGACTTTTGTGTTTCGATCTAATCGTCGTTCAATGATACCCATGGCGAGCATGACGCATGAACCTTTAGTAACCCCCCCAATCCTACTTGAATGCATGATAGAAAACATCGTACCCGGAAGTTCCATTCTACGCTTGAATAGCCCTGCCCAACGCACCACCAGTGAATTGCTGGCCACCACGGCCGCCCCTCGAGCCTCCTCTGCCAGGACCACGGCCACCACGTTGTCCACCGCGACCGCCGCGACCACCCTGGCCGCCTTGCCTCTCGAAAGCGTTGGCAGTACCTTGTGTCCTCTGCTCCAGGGTCTTCTCGTTAGACTCAATGAGACCGCTAGCCTTGTCACTAAGGGTAAGAGCCAGGCTCTGGAGTCTCGAAAGCTCGACACCCTTGCGGAAGATGATGGCACTGTTGACTTGGTCGAGAGCAGCGGCGAGCTCCTCGTGAGAGATCATCTTGCTCACAACGGCCGCAACCTTGCGCTCCGGCAGCTCGAACATGGAAGCGAGGGTGGCGATCGAGAGGGTATCGTAGAACGGGGCGTAAGTGAAGAGGTAAGTCCTAAGACCCTCCTCCTGGATTTGCTCAGAGAGCATGGCCTTGATCTTCTCTGACTGTGCCATGAGTTCCCAAATCTTAATCGAGTTGATGAAGTCAGCAGACTTCTTCCACTCGCCGGCAGCAAGAGCCTTAGAGGCCTGCATCACGTGGTCCCTGGTGTTCTCCGGAGGACCAGTGAAAATCTGGCGCTCATGGTACTCTAAGAGGCGGCGGTAGGTCTTGCTGATGACCCTCTTCTTAATGTCCGGGGAGGAGCCAATCTGAGCCAGCAGAGGAATCTCCAAGAGCATCGAGCAGGTCAGGTAGACGCACTCGAGAAGCTCAAGGTTGATGTGCATGTGGAAGGGCAGCTGGCGTTGCCTTTCCAGACGCTCCTGCTCGGGGGAGATCTGGGAGTAACGCTGCATCTGGAGACCTTGAGCAAGGAGCTCCTTCTGCCGGTTGCTACCGCAGATCTCCTGCAGCGAGGTTTGCGCCTCGTAAACAAGACCAGCGCGGAAAGCGCAAAGACCAACCTGGACGAGAGTACGGTTGAAGAGAATCTGGGTGTGGACGTCGAAGTTGGCAATGGTTTCTTGCAAGTGAGACATGAGCATCATGTCACGGGCCTTGTAGTAGTGGTCGTGCAACGCGAGGAAATAGACCTGGCAAAGCATAGCGCGGGCACGAATGATGCCTTCGCTGCGCTGGAACAGGTACGTGCAGAGAGTCTGGATGAGCGAGGTGATGTCGGAAGCTTGAGCGCGAGGAGTAATCGAAGAGTCGAGAGTCGCGGGAATAGCTTTCCAGGTGTTCTCCTCCAAGATCGTAACCACTTGAGCGGGCTGCGACAGAGTCAGCATTGCGTTTTCCAAGATTCAAGTACTAATACCAACCTTGAAGTACAGGTGTTCCAGGCGGCGCATGACAACGCGGTTAACGCTGTCCTGTGCAGCACCGTGCTCCTTGGTCAACTTCTCAACATAAAGCGTCGAGCGGACAATGCTGGTGTAGAGCGCGGCTTCATCCGTCAACCTCTCGACGTATTCGGCGGTGTGCGGGTCGATGTGTTGCAGGGCGCGAGTGAGCTCGTCGTCAAGTCTCTCAACGAAAGAAACGACGCTGCCGGGTATTCTGAAAGGCGCGCCCTCGCCAGTAATTGTTGGCATCTTCTCATCATCCTCCCATTCTTCAGCACCCTCGATGACGATGATCTCAGAGCTGTCCTCAAGGACCTGGAGGAGAACACCAAGTTCACGTTCGGCCCTGAATCTGATCAGTACACTTTCATACTATACGCGCCCATTGGATGCACTTACGACTTCCACTGCTCCTGAGACATCTGGTTTCCGGTACCGGAGCTCAAGTCGAAACGCGTAGAAATCAGAGTCAACAGAACTCTGATCCTCTGGTAGTCGGAGGCAGCCACTTCGAACAGCTTTTCCATGGTTCTGATTTGTTCCATGCGGTCTGTGTTCTTGCGGCCACGAGCCTCGACAATCGTCCTCAGGTGCTTCAAGATGCTCTCGGGAGTGTATTGCATGGCCTTTCCACCAGCGCCGACCATCGTGAAGCCGTCATCGTCCGCGCCAGCGATGTCGTCGCCAATAGCGGCAATCTTGCTCTTAGAAGACCTCTTGGGCGTTGGCACGACCTCCTCAACAGTCTCCTCCCGCATGAAAGCATCCTGGTCCTTCCTGTAGGCGTCGATTTCGGTAGCGTAATCCTGTCTGATCTTGCGCATGCGTTGGCGCACCGCGTTGAGACCTCGGGTGTTGGTGGCGTTCATCTTCTTGGGCGAAACCTTCTGCTTCTCGATCGTCTCCAGCATCGTCGACTCGAGATCAGCGATGGCCTTGACGTAGAGCTTCGGGGTTTTGCCATCGTTCTGCCTGGTGAGAGCGGGCACTTGGCGGTTGAGCTTGTCGAATTCTGTTTACAGCCATGTTAGAGCATATTCGCGATGCTTAAATTCGGGGACCATGGCTTGCCTGTCGAAATGACCGCCCAGTCGTTGATCTTCTCCGCATTCTCAATCGCCCTGATGGTGCCCTCGAGTTCCTCAAAGCGCTTGTCCTTGGCACTCTTCACGACTGTTGGCCGCTCGTCCTCGTCGCTTTCCGACTCGTCGGAGGCCTCCTTCAAGAACTTGCTCGCTCCGGACTTTCCTCCTTCTTCCTCGTCGCTGGAGTCCTCGTCGCTCTCCTCCGCCTCAGAGGATTCTTCTTCGGAGGACTGGTCGGATGCTTCCTCGCTGTAGAGCTCTTCCTCCTCCGAGGAGCTCTCGCTGGAGCTGTCGCCCGCGGTGAAGAATCGGGACATGGTCGTTTAGTGCGTCGATCCGGAAGGCGAAGTGGCGAGGTGTAGTGTAGGGGCGGGCTTCTCGCGATAGATGCCTTGTTGGAGGGGCGCTATTCGACAACTTCGAGTTGAAGCGAGCGCACCGCCCGGGCAAAATTGAACGCGGCCTGCCCAGTGCCCTCACGTGACCTTGCACCCACTTTAGCCTGGCTTTGACACTCGAACAACCACGGATCTGATCTACAGCTGAACAATATGTATGTATGCACTTTGTGTTTACACTACCCTTGCATTTAGCAGAGTCATTGGACGATTTATCACGCTCTCTTGGTGAGATAGAGTATTCTACGCGAGATATCTAACTTCCGCCTTCCGTCTATCCCAATATTAAAACGAGGATTCCGCGTAATCGGCACCAGCAGATCCTAGAATAATTACGTGCGGGCAAAGAATTGTCTTTGTTCCTCAACCACAAAGACGACGGTGGGGGGAAGACCACTGACAGTCGCTGTCCCATTCCAGGTTCGGACCACATCTGGTCCAGACAGCGTATCTCGCCCGGTATCGATAAAACGGGTATCCCAGCATCTCTACCAAGCTTTGAGACGGGAAATGCATGGGCTTTCAGGTTCTCTGAGATGGAGAATGACTATCGGTAGAGACGTCGCAGTGACTCCTTCGCAACAGACATAACCCCGTATCCTGCTATTCACAGATGATCAAATGCCCGCGGACTGTTCACTAAAGCAGCTTGCTGGGACGAGTACGACAAAGTATATGCCCAGACACGCTTCGCGCTAAGATGATCCGCCGTATCTTGGAAATGAAGACGGCATCGAGGGATATAACAAGCCTTCCAACACGGACCGGCCATGGTCAGGAGCAGAAGTGCGAGCAATCAGTTTGAGCGTTTGCCGCGCGGTGATAGTAGTGGCATCTGGACTTTGCGAATGCATTTGCTTTTGAAACGGGACTTGTGCCACGCGTACTAGCAGCCGCGGCGTCGTGACCAGACGCTCTCCTGGCGATCTCGAGGGCGCAGTCGTGGCTGGCCTTCTCTGCCACAGGACCAGCCATGGATGTAGAGAAATTGGAGGATCCGTTTCAGGAATACGTGAGCGCGCGCAGATCAAAGTGTACGTGTTTGGCAGTCCGCATCATGGCGTCAAAGGAACAAAGCACGGCGGCCGATGGAGAGGTGGAGGACTGGGCGTGGATGGTGGGCCGGTCGACGATAAATGACGTGCCGGGTATGTGAGAAGCAGTCGACGGTGTCGGATGGCAAAGCGGCTAGTGTTGGGCAGGTTGCAGGTCGTCGTTGGCAGATGGCTGGGTGGACTCTCATCAGTCGCGGCCCCCCGGTCCTTGTGTGTCGAACAACGCGCCCAAGGCACTCAGTTCCAGCTTCACAATCAACTCTCAGCGCTTGCGTTCCTCTCTGTCCGCCCGCCACGCCTTGGAACCTTGTCGGCCCCTCTGCGAGAAAGTCCTTGGCCTTTCCCGCTGCACCTCACGCTTCCCGGGCCTCGTGCTGCTTGCTGCTTCACCGGACGAGACAAGACAAGCCTCGACTCGGCTCGACCCTCTCACCTCTCTCTCTTCCCCTCTGCTCCACCCACTGCTGCCGCAGCACTACCTATCACCATCTTTATCGTCCTCCTGCACGCCTACAGGCCCCGGATTGACGCATCCGCACCCACCACGTGTTCTGCGCCGCCGCGACCAATCCAAGGTCGTTGGAGCCAGCTACCAGAACCCGCCGACTGCCCTCCTCCAACGCAGCAACTTCACCCAAGGTCCTGCACCACGACGGGGCCCACCGCCCGTCTGTTGAGCTTATGCCCACCTAACTTCCTCTCCATTACACAAATCCCGCTTTCGGCACTCGCACCTCGCCATGGACTCGCAGTGGGCTTCCCCGACTTACGTCGACAGCCCGACCTCCAGCCGCCAGCCGCGCTACCAACCGCAGCATCATCCGCAGAGAGATCCCTCCGCCCTTCCACCCATCCAGCACGATCCCTACGTCAAGCAGGAATCCTACACCACGCCCTCGATATCATCGCGGGCCGCGACCATGGCCATATCGTCCCCGCCCGCGCAACAAGCTAGAAGCGCCGAGTTCAACGGCGACGGCGACGGCGACGTACCAATGGAGGATGTTGATCCGTACAAGCCCAAGTACGCGTCCAGAACCAGCCAGCAGAACCGAAACTCTGCGCACTACATCCAGGAAGCCGAGACGTCGGCCGCCGCGCGACGATATTCGCCCATGAACCTCTCTCCGTCGTCGCCATACAACCCCAGCTCCGCACAGCAAAGTTCAAGCGGATACAGTAGCTTCACGCCCCAGACACAGTCCAGTCGTCAGTCACCCACCCGCTCGAACCCGTACATGTCTCCTCCCCAAAGCTACTACTCTCCGCCGGGTATGATCACCGCTGCGCGCGCGCGTCTATGACCCACTGCTAACCTTTTGTCTGACAGCTTCCCGAGCGCATCCTCCCCAGCTACCGCCGATTCAGTCAAACATGAGCCCAGATCACTACTATCCGCAATCTGCAACAGCACAACTGAATGCCGTATACGGAAAGGAAGCTAGGTCGCCACGAGTACCAACTCAGAACCCGCTACCGCCCCAGACTGCTCGCAATGGTGTGCCGAAGTTCAACAAGTGTTCAGACATAGCGCAGCTCGAGGGCAAGGTCAATGCTCAGCCTCCGTTCCGAAGAGCAAACCCAGAAGGCGGCTTTATCAGCGTGAGTAAACCTTTATGAGGTGGTTTTTGCAAGCTAACGCTGCAATTTTAGCCTCTCCAAGCACTCACTACGCACCTTCCAGCGACATACCGGATATGCAATCCTAGCTTCAAATACGAATCCTCGAGGAATCCCCGCCGAGTCCTTACCAAACCTAGCAAGGGAGTCAAGAATGATGGCTATGACAACGAGGATAGTGACTACATTCTCTATGTCAACGACATCCTGGGCTCAGAGGAATCCGGACACAAGAATCGCTATCTTATCCTTGACGTCCTTGGCCAGGGCACTTTTGGTCAGGTGGTCAAATGCCAGAATCTACGAACACAGGAGGTGGTTGCTGTCAAAGTCGTCAAGAACAGAACCGCATACTTCAATCAGAGTATGATGGAGGTCTCAGTTCTCGATTTGGTATGTCGTACTTAACCGCGCAGTCAATCATGTACTGACCCGCGCTCAGTTGAACAAACAAATGGACAAAAACGACGATCACCACCTGTTGCGTTTGAAGGACACATTCATACATCGGCAGCATCTTTGCCTCGTGTTTGAGCTTCTGAGCGTCAACTTGTACGAGCTGATCAAGCAGAATCAGTTCAGAGGTCTGAGTACAACTTTGGTCAGGGTGTTCGCTCAGCAACTTCTCAACGGCCTCGCTTTGCTTGGAAAAGCGAAGCTTATACATTGTGACCTAAAGCCAGAGAACATCTTGCTGAAAAAGTTGGTTATGCCCCAAAATCTCCATATCCATGAATAGTGCTAATTTATCCTCTAGTCTGGAAAGTCCAATCATCAAGATAATAGATTTTGGATCAGCTTGTGATGAGCGACAGACTGTCTACACTTACATTCAGTCAAGATTCTACAGGTCTCCGGAGGTGCTGCTTGGGTTACCGTAAGGTATCCCGTCAGAGTTATTTACTTGCAAAACTAACTGTCTTCTCAGATACTCCGCTGCCATTGACATGTGGTCGTTAGGTTGCATTGTCGTCGAACTCTTCCTAGGACTGCCGCTGTTCCCAGGATCCTCAGAGTACAACCAAGTCGCGCGTATCACGGAAATGCTCGGTCTGCCTCCAACATGGATGCTAGAGATGGGCAAGCAATCCGGCGAATTCTTCGAGAAGGTTCACGACGAGTACGGTAGGCGGACTTACCGCTTGAAGAGCATGGAGCAATACTCGCGCGAGCATGGAACGAAGGAGCAACCAAGCAAGAAGTACTTCTCGGCGACAACACTACCAGAAATCATCAAGAATTACCCGATGCCCCGAAAAAACATGAAACCAGCCGAGATTGAGCGAGGTGAGCAGTTTGGTGGAAGATTCGACTTTCGAGCACTAACATGTCTCAGAAATGGCCAACCGCACGGCCTTCATCGATTTCGCGCAGGGACTGCTTAACCTGAATCCCCTTGAGCGGTGGACACCTGCCCAGGCTAAGATGCATCCATTCATCACCCAGGCGAAGTTCACCGGACCTTTTGTACCTCCGATGATGATGAGGACTGGGTCGACGAGATCACCAGCTCCTGGTGTGCAAGAGCAGCAACGTGCAGAGGCTATGAGCAAACAAAGAGCACAGCAACAGGCAGCCCAGGCCCAGGCCCAGAGCGCTGCATATGCGAGCATGCAGATGAACCAATACGCAGCTCAAAGCCCTCATGCAGCGCAAAGCCCCACGATGTACAACAATTTGTACAGCCCAAGTCATCAAGGCGCACCGCCTCCATACCCTCCACATGCAACAGCCTATCCGCAGCAAATGGTTCCACAGGCTCAGGCCGCTCGGTACAACGTTCAGCCAAACCTGTACGCACAGGCAACGACAAGGGCAGGCAGACAGCGCGCTTCGACCATGGATCAACAGCAGAATGGCATCCCTCCAGCCTTGCAGCGGGTTATGAGCCATCTGGACCCGAACGCGCCAGTGCGCCTGCAGCCGAGCCCGGCATACTACCCACCACCGCCGGATGGAGCGCCTGATGCGAACCCTGGAAGCGCGAGAAGACGCGATAGCAGAGCAGCAGGTGGCCGACGCGGCAACAGGGACGTCATCCGAACTCTTGAGGACAGGACGCTAGAAGAGGGATTCATGAACCAGTCGAACCATTGGCAATGAGGCATAGCATGCGAGATTGACAGCGCTCTTGAGAATAACGAGCTCCCTTTACCGGCATTCGTAACTGTCACGGCCACAGCTATCGACGAGAAACGGTCAAAAATTGAAGAGCGGATTGCATCAATTCGAATACCGGACGCTACTTCTCAGTCTTCCAAGCTTTGATATCCGTGCCGTAGCAGACAGCAGATACTTTGTTTACTCTGATTTCTCGTTCGAAAACTGCGTCGGCAAAGGCTTAGTAGTTGCGGCTTGCTGTTCGCATCAAACAAGTCGTGGACCTTCAAGTCTGCAATAGCCCGTCACTCCGCCTTCACGAATAGCACAATGGCACACGATACCCTCAGCGGGAGTTGCAATGGAAAAGAGTATCCCATGCCTCCGAGTCTTCTTTCATCAACTGATCGACACGCCGCGCCCTGTAGCGCATGACCCAACAAAGATCGAATAGCTACATCACCTGGATCGGTGATCAGGGACGGACCTCAGAAACGGCGCAGAGAAGGGAAACGGGATGGTACCCCCGACTAAGAGATACAGGATGAAAGGCAATGGCAGAGTGACAGTAAATCCGGTCGGTCATGAGTACTAGTAGCTAGCGTTCCCATCATCATTCTTACTACACCACACGCAGTTCTGGATATTCAAGGAGGATTCTTCTTTCCCCTCTGCGTGTACTCCGTCTTTCGCCCAATGCTTTCGCGTTCACTCTTTTTTGTGTATTTGGATGTCTGGCTGAATGGATCTCCCCCGTCCCTGACCTCCCTTCCCAACCCTACCTTTCCCACCCCTTTTGCTCACCTAGGTCTCCTTTTACTTTTTCCGTTCTATCGAGCAATTCTTGAACTGCTCCAGACACTCATGGCAGTCTTGTGCGGGATGTTGACAGTAGATGAAGATCGGCTGAATTAAGCTGAGCTGGGGATAGCAGAAAAGCATGGCGAGCGCAGCGTCAAGTTTTGTACCACTACTACCGACATGCTTATCAATATAGTTACCTTACCATACCGCCTTTGAGTGCGAATGTTGGAGCGTTACTAACAAACCAGGGTGTTTTGATTAATCGGATTCGACAAAGTGCCTACGTGGAATACATGTGTTTATACATAGCAGATGGCTGATAAGTACCTACGTAAGTTGTGGATATGGTGAAATCGATCCCCCGGCCGCGAAACGCGTTGCCCATTTCCCGTTGTTTTGAGCAAGGCTGTTTGCTCCAGCTCAGCTCACTTCTCCTTACTTCTGCCCCTAGTCTTACTCCTCGTGCTCCCCGCAGGCGGCTCATCCTCGTCTACCGCGCCGTCCGAGCCGTCACCACCAGCAGCTTTCCTCCCAATATCATCCTCGCCATCATCATCCGACATTTCCTGCCCCTTAAGCACCTCCACCATCTCCCTGTTCTCCTTGACCCCCTCGCCATCTTCGCGCAGCCGTTCAGCAGCTCCCATCCGCTCGCCCCCAAACTCCTTGACCAACTTCCTCGCCTCGCTCTCCACCCCGTTCCATTCCCGACACCCCTGGCACCTCCACTGGCCCACTTCCTCGATTGTCTTTATCCCCGGCGGCGCCTGTCCGTTCACGAGTCGGCAGTGTGCGCATATCAGTGCGAACCGGTTGCGTGCCAGCGTCTCGTCTTCGCCGATCATGGCGTCCACGAGACGGTCCCACCAGTGCGACGGGGCAGGGCCAGGCGCGTATTGTTGCTGTGCGGGGGCGGCGGTAGCAGCGGGGCCAAAGGCGTTGGGTGCGAAGGATTCGGAGGGCTCGTCGGCGGTTGGGCCGTGAGGGAGGCGGTTGGGGGTGTGAAGGGAGGGAGGCGGCTGAGGGGTTTGCGGGGATGGCGTGGTTGGGTCTGGAGACGGTGGTAATCTGCGTTGGATGTTGGCGGTAGGCGGCGGTGCCATGTTCGTACGCGCTTGGGGTGGGAGCATCTGTTGTTGCGGTGGTTTCTGTTGGTTCTGGGGATTATTGCCCGAGGTCCTCCGTTTGCCCTGGGAGGCGGGGGTCTTCACGGGCGAAGGTTGCGGCGAGCCGTATTTTTCAAGCAGTTGTTGAGTCGAATTGTACTTGGTGGCTGCTTTCAACTTCTCTATGGTGGCATCGCGCTCCTTGTACAGGTGGTCGAGGTGTGCCTGTGTGTTGGCGATGCGGTAGTCATAGTAGGAATTCAACGCCATTCGGACGAGCCAGATACTGCATGATCTGTCAGCTCCTGAACATCCAGATAGCATGCTTGCGTATTAATGCAGCAGTATCAACATATCACGTACATGGGCAGACCACTGGCCAAAGCGGTACCTTCGACGGGACCCCAGTTCTGCCAGCCAGTGATGAAGGTGAGGACCACGAAGACGAGGATGTAGGCAAAGCCTGCCCACAGTGTCCACACGACCCTGACCTTACGCGATCGCTGGCGTAAGGACTCATTAGTCGAGCCCGTCTTCGCGATCTTGGTCGCAAGGGTGGACAGCGTCTTCTCGAAGCCGGCGGCGGAGGTGTCGTCCTGGGTAGGAGGGATGTTAGTTTGCGCTGCTGGCTAGCATTCCTCGTGCTCTCTTCTGGAGGAGGTGCTCACCTTCCATGGCCACAGAGACACCATGATGCTGCAAGCTCTCTCTGGTTCTGCTACAAGACTGCAGTGAAGTGTGACATGTCTGGATCGTGGGGTTTGCGCGGGTGAAGCAAATGTGAAGCTACGCGCGGACCATTATCACTACGTCGCTTGACAAGGATCCGCGTCGTAAGGAGACACTTCTGGAGAGCCGCACTAGCAAACCACCCCAGCACCAAGCCCCCTACCCGGCATGCCCGGGCCAATGCACTTTTCCAACACCTACGGCCATCATTGCGCCGTCTTCTACCCTTCACCGGCACGCCTTTACCTCGCTCCCACTCCACCGGAACAATGTCTCTGTCTCGAGAGCTCGCCATTTCAGCCTATCGCAACCTGCTGCGCTCTACCCGCATCGCTTTCCACGGTACACGCGCTCTCCGAGATACCCTAGTCGCTTCGCCAAGCTGAGCTGCTGGACTGACATGTACACTCTCAATTGCAGGCGATGTTGCTACGTTGAATGCCGCGCGCGCCGAAGTGCACAAACAGTTCGTCGCGAAGCGCTCGCTCGAGCCGGGAAGCCAGGAATCAATGGACTCGCTTGCGTACGCCGCCGAGGTGTCCAAGATACTGCGCCAGAATGTTGTCCAGGGCGAGCAGGACCGACCGGGTCACTACAGTACGTCCATGCTGGCTACAGAAGACAAAGGAATTCGAGCGAGTAATGCTGATCCACATTGTCTGTATAGAACTCAACATCCACGAGCACACGGAGCGCGGCGACAACGACAGCATCAAGAAGGGCAAGGGCAGGAATCTGAAGGTCAACTCGTTGACAGGAAAATGCTCTGACGCATGATCACCATCCTAGCTCTCTAAAACGCTGTGACGCCGTGACTTTCAATCCTCCGCATATGGTATGCCGCATCATTATACGCCGAGAACGCCTTCCCATGCATGTCCCGAAAACTACGTCCAAACCGACCCGCCGCCAAAGATTCTGTCGAAACGCTGAGAAGTCGAAAACAGCAGTTTCGTCTTACAAACACTTCTCAATTGCCCGCCAAACTGGCATATTTGACGTCGTCCGCTCCCGGTGGTGGCGCGAGGGCGGCGAGATTGTCCAGGTCCTCAGGCTCTGCGGCAGCCGGAGCGGATGAGCCTCCAGCAATAGCTGCCCTACCACTTGGCCCGCCTTGAGTAGCATTTCGAATCGCCCTGCCTTCCTTTGCGTATTGCATGCGTTGGTCCCTCTCCATTGTATCAAGTGGCTTTGGCTTTCCCCATTGCACTCTCAAAGGTACACCCTTCACAATTGCTCTGCCTTGACAAGCCTCTGCTGCCGTTTCGGCGCCTTTTCGTGTAGTGTAGTTGATGAATGCAGCATGTGACCTGTGCGAGCAAACCAGGGAGAGAAGTTGGCCGAACTGGGCGAAGTGGGTGCGGATCGCGTGTTCTGGAAGGTCGTCTTCAACGCCGGTCACAAATAGCGACTTGATGTTCTTGTCTGCGGGTGGTAAGATGTCTTGGGGCTGCGGTGGCAGCTGCGCGACACCGGGGAAGCCACGTCCGCCTCTTGCGCCACCACGTCCGCCGCGTAACGCCCCTCTTGCACCGACCATACCACGGGTGTCTTTCGTCCGGATAGGTCCTGGAGTGTGCCGCGCCCCTTCACCGTCGCCTGGCGCAGGAAGGGCCTTCTGTCCCGAACTCTCTGCCTCCTCTAATTCCCTCCGCTGCTTCTTATAGAAAGGTTCGCTGTTGGCCAGCCTGCGCAAAAGCTCCCTCGCCTTCTCGTCCGTCTTCTCGTAGGCCTCGGTCGCGCCTCTTCCCTCCTCGATCTCCTTTTCATGCTCTTGCGCATAATACTCGCGGTTGACTTGGCTCTGCGGGCCGGGCGCGACCATCTTCAACGCAGCATCTCTGACGACAATGGGCAAGCCGAAGGACAGGTCGAGCATGCAGCACTGGCAGCAGTTCTTCAGCCGCGCGCAGGTGAGGCACATGTTGGTGCGCTTCTGACGCGAGGTACGGTCGGACTTCCAGGTGAAAACGGTGAACGGGCGGGTGCATATCTTGCATTCGAGGCCGTAGTCTTGCTTCAGCATCTGCACGTATGGGTTCTCGGGTAGGCAGCGTTCGCAGACGCTGGGGAAGTCGGTAGTCTCCCATCCAGAGCGGTTAAGGTCCTGCTTGATCTGGGGCGGCATAGTCGCAAGCGGGAGGGTGTGTGATGTTGTGGAATGCGGAGATGTGATGTGGTTCCAGGTTGCGCGCTGACGGATGGCGGCTAAGTTTCCAAGGCTTGGCGGTCACTTCGGCGGAGGCGAGCTCGAACCGGGCCGAGACGATGCCGAATGCAGGTCCCTGGGCGGTCAAGCTCCATGCCCCTTGGGGCCTCCAGATATTATCGCGCTCCCGCCGCGCCTCTTCCACCGCTCTCTCTTCCGCTGCCGATATCTTTCGCTCGTTGCATCCGCGCCTTCGGAACCCTTTCAAGTTCTATCCGAGACCGAAAAAATATAAGTATCCTGCAAGACTCCTCCAAAATGTCTCCCATGGCTCTCGAGAAGGAAGACAAGGACCGTGATCTGGCCTTCAAGCAAGCAATGCACGGGAACTCTGCGCAAATGCGCGGTGGCACCTGGGCCATGCTCAACAAGGACCAGAAGGCCCAGCAGGCTGCTGTCGATGAGTACTTCAAGCACTGGGACAACAAGGACGCCGCCGACGAGACGCCCGAGATTCGGGAAGCCCGTAGGAAAGAATACGCCACTTTGACGAGGCAGTGAGTGCCGATCTGCCGCTTTCCTATGACTATCACTGACAGTCCCTAGCTACTACAACCTTGCTACCGACCTGTACGAAATGGGCTGGTCCCAATCCTTCCACTTCTGCCGTTACGCCTTTGGTGAGCCCTTCCACCAGGCTCTCGCTCGTCACGAGCACTACCTCGCCCACGTCATGGGTCTGCGCGAGAACATGAGGACTCTGGATGTCGGCTGTGGTGTTGGTGGTCCCGCGCGCGAGATTGTCAAGTTCACTGGTGCCAATGTCGTTGGTCTCAACAACAATGACTACCAGATCGAGCGTGCCACCAACTACGCTGCCAAGGAAGGTCTCTCCGACAAGCTGAGCTTTGTCAAGGGCGACTTCATGGTAAGTGTTTAAGTACCACGTTCAATTGCATCCCAGTTCTGACCAAAACGCAGCAAATGTCCTTCCCCGACAACTCCTTCGACGCTGTTTACGCAATTGAGGCTACCGTCCACGCGCCTTCCCTCGAGGGCATCTACTCGGAGATTTTCCGTGTCCTGAAGCCCGGTGGTGTCTTTGGTGTGTACGAATGGCTTATGACCGACAAGTACGACAACGACAACCCCCACCACCGCGAGATCCGCCTCGGCATCGAGCTCGGTGACGGTATCTCCAACATGGAGAAGATCGATGTCGCACTCGAAGCTATGAAGAAGGCCGGGTTCGAGCTCGAAATGCACGAGGATCTGGCAGATCGCGACGATGCCCGCCCCTGGTACTGGCCGTTGACCGGTGACTTCAAGTACATGGGCACCATGTGGGACTTCCCGACCATTGTCAGGCTGACCAAGATTGGCCGTGGCGCGGCGCACAAGTTCTGCGGTCTTCTCGAGAAGGTCGGCATGGCACCGCCGGGCACGCAGAAGACTGCCGACAGCTTGGCAGTCGCGGCGGATGCGCTCGTTGCGGGTGGTCGCGAGAAGCTTTTCACGCCCATGTACCTGATGGTCGGCCGTAAGCCCGCCGCTTAGGTGATGTGAGGTATGGAAAGTATTAAAAAAGAAGAGCGGTATTTGGATTCATTCTGTTCATCATTGTCATGCTCTTCCAACGACATTGCGGCCTCTTTAGAGACTAGCACTTTTCAGCATCTGTTTTATACGCGTCAATGTTTATCTGTACGATCACTGGGCTTGGTCTTATATAGCTGCCTATGTATAGCCCGTAATAATTGAATCGAACCTGAAGTTATGGCACGACTACGCGGACCAACCGGATCCGGCGGCTCTAGCGGTGGTGATCAAGTCTGGCGCAACGGTGATGGGCACGACTCGGCAACCAATTTTGACTTCTTCAGGGTCTTCCGCTGCAAATAATTTGGTTGAGCCTCAATCGCATTCGCATCCGCAGTGAATTATTGATGTCGTCCGGTCATTAACGGACGTGAGCCTATCAGTGGGCTCTTAATAACTTGCGGCGGACTTTGGGGACCCTCGTTGAGCTCAGACCAGGGAAGCGCCTCAGATTATCGTGTCTCGGCGAAAACCAGAAAGTCCCCCAACAGCTTCTCTCACCACACGCCAAAGCCCATCCGCCTCCCACTCCCTCCTACTTCTCGCATCCCCCATCTCTGCCGCGAGCATGTCCGCCTCGAGGCTCTTCCGTCCGGCCTCCCGTCTTACGGCCGCAGCTCGCCCTGCTGCTGTCCGGCCCGCTGCTTTCCGCCCCGTTGCAGCTTCGATACCGCAGATCGCGCGCCGCACCTATGCCAGCCCCAGCGGCACCAAGGAGATGACGGTCAGAGAGGCGCTGAACGAGGCCATGGCCGAGGAGATGGAGAGGAACGAAAAGGTCTTCGTCCTCGGTGAGGAGGTTGCGCAGTACAACGGAGCGTGAGTGTCCCAACGCACCGGACTTTTGCGATAGGCCTCCGCAATACTTTATAAGAGCTTGGGATGGAGTAATTGGGCAGATCCGGACGTTCCGGTGCAGCTGCTATGCTTTACAGAGGTTATGGATACCAGAACTGTGCTGACCGGAGCCCCGCCGCGTACAGGTACAAGGTCACCAAGGGTCTGTTGGACCGCTTCGGTGAGAAGAGGGTCATCGACTCCCCCATCACCGAGTCTGGCTTCGCCGGTCTCACCGTTGGTGCTGCGCTCGCCGGTCTCCACCCCGTCGTACGTTCGAACCCCACTTCCGGAGCTGAAAGATAGCTTACTCACGCAATCGGGCAACCGCTATATAGTGCGAATTCATGACCTTCAACTTCGCCATGCAGGCCATTGACCAGATCATCAACTCCGCCGCCAAGACCCACTACATGTCCGGTGGTATCCAGCCCTGCAACATCACTTTCCGCGGCCCCAACGGTTTCGCCGCCGGTGTTGGCGCCCAGCACTCCCAGGACTACTCTGCCTGGTACGGAAGCATACCCGGTCTCAAGGTTGTTGCGCCCTACAGCGCCGAGGACGCCAAGGGTCTGTTGAAGGCCGCCATTCGTGACCCCAACCCGGTCTGCGTTTTGGAGAACGAGTACGCGCCCAGATGCTGCCAATTCCCGGGGTCGCCAAGCTGACACATTGCAGGCTGCTCTACGGTCTTCCTTTCCAGGTCTCCGAGGAGGTCCAGCGCGACGACTTCGTCATTCCCGTAAGCCACATCTGTTCCGAACAATGAAGAGCACCTTCCTGATAGAATCACGCAGTTCGGCAAGGCCAAGATCGAGCGTCCCGGCAAGGACCTGACCATTGTCACCTTCTCCCGCTGCGTCGGCCAGTCCCTGGTCGCCGCCGAGCAGCTCAAGTCCAAGTACGGCGTCGAGGCCGAGGTCATCAACCTTCGCAGCATCAAGCCCATGGATGTCGAGGCCATCGTCAAGTCGGTCAAGAAGACTGGCCACATGATGGCGGTCGAGTCCGGCTTCCCGTCGTTCGGTGTCGGTGCCGAGATCATCGCCCTCACGGCCGAGTACTGCTTCGACTACCTGCAGGCACCGCCCGTCCGTGTCACTGGCGCCGAGGTCCCGACCCCGTACGCGCAGAAGCTTGAGGAGATGGCTTTCCCGACGGAGAACCTGATCGCTGACTACGCGGCCAAGCTGCTGAGAGTGTAAGCGCCGGGTGTGTTCGGAGGGCAGTATTTTGTGAGGTGGTTACGATGGGCAATGCTGTATTACTAGCATAAGAGCACGGGAGCGATGGAGTGCTGTATTTAGGATACCTGCTCCGTTCCAATCTCGCGGAGGGTTATGCTATGTGGGTGTCTGAGCATTTGGTCTTTTGTTCTCTGCGACAAAAAACTTGATGACTGCGGTAGCGTCATGGAATAGACTTTCTTTTTCCTTTCTCAACCACTTGATCTGGCAATGCATACATGATGCCGAATCGCCGCACCATATCGACCATGTATACTCGGCGCAAGAAGAAGAGGGAGAAAGGACGGGGGTATCATGGCAACACATCCCAACGTAGGTCGAAGTCATAAACGTGTCCCCGTACTCAGTTCTTCCCCTCCTCAGCCTCCTCCTTGACCTTGGCATCCTTCCTCGGCGGCCTCTCCCCGAAAATCCCCGTCCCAACCCTGACCTCGTCACTGCCCAACCTGACCGCGCTCTCAAAATCCGAACTCATGCCCATGCTCAGTTCCAAATCGTCTTCCTTCCAGCCCAGCTCCTTGGTCACGTCGGCCCTGACCCGCTTCAGCTGCACAAAGTCCTCATTCTCGTTCTCCGGCGTCGTGGCCACGGAGCGCGCAATCGCGCCAATAGTCATCAGGCCCGCGAGTTTCAGATCGGGACAATTGGACAGGACATTTCTGCACAGCGAAACGGCGAGATGGGGCGCAACACCGCTCTTCTCCTCCTCGCCCGACGTGTTGACCTGCACCATTATCCTCAGCGGTCCCACATCTGCAGCCTCACCCTCTCCGCCTTCTTTCCCCAACCTCTCCCTCAGCGCCTTCCGTCCTTTCTGCAGCGCATCCGCCTTCTTGTTCGTGTCGACGCTGGACACGCACCATAGGTTCGGTATCGCCTCGGCCAGGGGCTTGCATTTGTTGGTCTGGAGGGCGCCGATGAAGTGCCAGTGGATGGTGCGGGGAAGGAGGGCGGCTTTTTCGTGCAGTTCCTGGCTGTAGTTTTCGCCGAAGTGGGCGTGGGGGGTGGGGGAGGTGTGGAGGGCGAGGATGTCGGTGGCGGGTTTGAGTTTGGAGACGGCGATGAGGCGGATCTGTTGGGGGAGGAGGTGAGTGGATGACCGGGTGAGTAGAAGAGGGTCGGGGTGATTGGACGGGGAGAGGTGAGTGGGCGGGACTGGCTTGTGAGTGGCTTGAGTACATTTCTTCCTGCTGTGTTGGCGGCTTTGATGCGCTCGCCGACGCGGGCGACGTTTTCTACCAATTGCGCGGCGCGCTGCGGGTTTATGTGCATGGTGCTTGTGTCGTCGGAGGCCATTTCGTGAGGGACGAGTACTGGGTTATTACGCGACTGGTCTGGAGAGACATGATCGGGATGGTCGAATGAATGACGGCTCGTCGATCGGGCGGTGACATGTGCCTGACTCGAAAGGAGCCGATGATTAAGCGTCGACTACCTCAGGCGACGACTCTTCCAGTTCAGTTGAGAGCAGTAGCAGTAGCAGTAGCAGTAACAGTAGCAGTAGCAGTACCATCTCTTCCTCGACTGAGTTGTCCCCAGGTGCCAAGGCCGGAACAAGAGGAAAAGGCGTTCATGAGTTGCGGACTGGCAGTGGCTCGCGGAGGACGGAGAGATCAGATATGCCGAGCGTCGGGCTTGCCGAGTAAGTTAACTTCCCCGGCTACAACGCCCCATGGACTGGGAGTTCGATTGGCCATTCTTCAACCTCCTCCACTCGTGACGGCCTGTGGGCTGATAACCTCGCGATACGCACGTACAACCAAGAGACGCGGAGGCGGAGGAACAAAGCCATGTCAGCCACCCTCAACTTACGTCATCCGGACGTTGCGTTGTTGCCTAAAGAGTACGAGTGAACCTCATCAACCTTCGATATCAACCTTCGATATCAATCCTCGTCGTCTCTCCCTCGTGTACATATCAATTCCGACCCGACAGAAACAAATAATCGCGATTCATTCCCCGTACGACTGATCATGGGTTGCTGCTGTTCGAGTGGGAGGGGCTGCTGTGCGGCCGGGAGGGCCAAGTCTCCTCGGTCTTCTGCAGCTAGAGGTGATGCTCCTCCGGCGTATAGGTATGTGTGCATTTGCTTGATTGAAGCGTTCATCTTTGCCTGCCTCCTTTTTTTTCCATTTGACTTGCTACATTCCTGTGCCATTTGATATCCTCGGTTTGTTGTTGCTGGTGCCAAACATACAGTCTTTTAGAAGATCAAGTCTTTCATGTCCGACTGTGGGAAATATTTCCTACTCAAAAGTAACTCGTGGTCAAAACTATTCCCTGCTCGAGTAAAATTCCTATCGGGAAATCATCTCTTGTCGAAAACCCCGTTGGAAAATATCTCCTGTCCAAAAACACCCCTGCTCAAATCGACATCCCGCTCCAAAACATCCCCCCTCCAATCCATCTTCCCCATCACATCACCTCCCTTTCCCCAGCTCCATCCCTTCCACCCCCCACCCCTCCTTTCCCCCAAGTCTTCGCACTCCTCACTCCACGTCCTTCTAACAACAAACGCAAACCAGCCCCCCACGCTACACCGACACGCCCATGGACGACTACATCGCTCCCCCCACCCACAAAGACGCCACCACAACCACAACCACCAACCCGCCACCCAAAGACGGCTACGACGCACCGAACCGCAACTGCTCCAACTGCCACGGCTGCACCGGCTGCGTAAACTGCAGCAACTGCACCGACTGCCACGCCTCCACAAACCTGAGGTCCGTACCGCGAGCCCCATCCGAAATCCCTCCTTCCAACTCTCGTATCCCATTCCTCACACAAACCGCAGCAATTGCACCGACTGCCACGAGTCCCGGAATCTGAGGTATGTGCGGCTATTCCCCGGCATTTCCCCATTCCCGTTGTCCCCCCCCCTCCCCCCCCCCCCCCCCTTTTTCTTTCTCCTTGAACAGAAAACGAGAAAAGAAGAGCGACTAACCAGGGGTTTTTTCGGTGTTCGCAGTAACTGCGACGGCTGCTACAACTCGAAAAACTGCTCGAATTCGCACGGCCTGGTCGACTGCGAGGACTGCAGCAACTGCCGGAACCTGAGGGGGAGGAAGGGCGCTTCGAATGAGACGGGGTGATTTGCGCAGGGGGTACGGGGAGATTGAGAAGGGAGGGGGGGGGTTCCGGTGCCATTTTGGTTGATGTTAGGTGAGGGGGTTGAATCAGGGATTGGGGCTAGAATTGCGACGGAGGACAGAAAGTTGAAATCGCGGCATGCGGATGCGCCATACACTGACACGAATCCCTATGGTATCAATCCCAAACAAACCGAGTTCTTTACCAACTCTCCCACTTCTGTCCTCCCATGGCAACGAGGCGATTGAACAACTCGTCCCTCAACGGACACGCCGTGACCTTCCACACGCTGCCCTTCCTCTCCGTGATCTCCAGCCCGTCGGCAACCTGCCTGCCCAACGCCCAGCCCACCACCAACTTGGCCTTCCACCCGTAACCCCCCACCTTCTTCATCTCCATGATCTCCGCCACCGGCACGCTCCACACCGGATGCAAGTCCTCGCGGTCCACGGTGCCGATCTTCTCGATCGTGCTGTCGGTGCTGAAGGAGAGGCAGGGGATCGTCGCTTTGGCTGAGATGTAGAGGTGGCCCTTGTGGCCGTGGTAGCGGCACTTGAACTCGACGGGGCCCGACGTGAGGTCCTCGCCAGCCTTGGGCACGACGCCGAGACGGTCCTTGGCGCGGTCAGAGCCCGTCTTGGCTTTGAGCTTGTCGGCGCCAATGGCGGTCTCGACCGTGGCTTTGGTGGTTCCCTTGAAGAAGTTGAGGACGCGGCTGCCCTTCTTGCCGTGAGAGGCGTTTTTGGAGGCGTCGATGTCGGGCCCGCCGGTTTGGTGCGGCACTTTGGGGTCGTGTTGGGCGATGGCGGCGTCGAGTTCTTCTTGGGTGGCGTTGAGGGGCCAGTCGGCGCCTGTGGCACGGAGATGCTCGTCGGTAACCTGGGCGGGTGCGTCGGGGGGTGCTTCGCCGATGCGAGGGGGTGGGGGGAGGGGCGCGTTGTTGGCTTCGCCGATGCGGAGGAGGGTGATGGTCAGTTGGGCGTTTGTGGGGACGCCTTTGAGGAGGGTGCTGGATGTGCGTTAGGGGGTCAGTCGATTGCGAGTTTTGGGATGGGGTGCTTACTTTCTGAGCTCCAGGAGCCTCTGCCAGTGTGGGAAGCGGCGGTTCAGCAGTTCGAGACCGCGTTGAATGACTGGATCGCCGAAGAAACCGAAACCAACTCCGAAGGTAACTCCTTTGATGGACATGTACGAGGATACAAATAGCGACACTGCTAGAAGCGGAACAACGACAGAAGAGAGACGCAGACGGTATGTGTCCTGAGGGAATGGAGGCGTTGGAGACAGTGCGCTGCAAGAAGTTAACATCGTGATCACGGGAACAGGAGATACCCATTTACTTTGCAAACCGCTCCCAAGTATCCGTGACATCTGCAATGCCATGCATGATCGGTCTCATCTTAGTCCACATTGCCGTCTCCATGGGAACTTTGGTCTTGTCATGCTCAGCGCCGGGCTTTGTGCCAGCAGCGGTGTCTTTGGCGTTGGCAGCTCCCAAAGCAATCGCTGTTGGGTCAGGCGCGGTGTCCTCAGCAGAACCATCCTCGGCCGCTGGGTCGGTTTGGGGGTGTTTCCCAGTTGCACTGCTTAACGCCACAGATGCAATGCCGTTGACAAAGTTGCTGGCTTCCTGCTCGACTGCCTCACCCTTGTGGTTCTCTGGTGCGCCAGTTGCACTGTCATGGCTTCCCAGGATACCGGCCTTGGGCTTTTGCACGCCGCCGGTGCTGCTGTCGACGAGAGCAATTGGAGCAGGAGGGAAGAGTATGTCTCTTGCAGGTGGGTAGACAATGAGAGCGATAAGAGTCGAGACCATCAACGGCACCAGAAAGTCGAACGTCCAAGCCACAAAATAGGCCTGCGGAGGGTGAGCACGGGCTAAGATGTCCGGGGGAACTTCAACCCACTGTACAGAACCATGCTGTCCTTCTTGTCTCTCTCCACGACCGTAAACGCGCGATGTGTTTTGCAAAGGTGATTACACCAATAATCTAACATGTCCTTAGAAAGTATCTCTCATCGCCAGCACTGCTGTACATACCACTGTCATGTACAGCCTCTCAATATTGGCGCGCAGCTTGTCGGGAGAGAACTCCTCCTCATCGGCAATGTTGAGGTCGAGGTTTCCGGGGACTGGGTGCGGGTACTCTTTCACATGGTACATTTGCTATACCCAGCTGTCAGACTCTGCAGCCCGATGCAACTCGTGCGCGACGGCAGTCACCTTGTTGAAACGACGGATCAGCATCCAGAGCTCCTCATTGTCCATGCCTCCAACCAGCGGCGCAGCGATCAAGGGTTTAGGTTCTGATGACAGCACATGTATGTCAGCGTATGAAGCGGGACTCGTCGGGAAGGTGAGGACAACCATTCCAGCCCAGATCCACAACCTCATCGTCGGCATGCTCCAGCTGCGCAACGCCCTTCTCCTCATGGTCATCCATGGCCAGCGCGTGGCTCAGCGTCGGCGCGTCAGCCAAAGACTGTGCCGTTTCTCTCTTGCCGGGCTCGGTGACGGGCGCAGTGTCGTCGGGGATGGGCAGCAGGTCTTGGTAGGAGACTCCTGGTCTCGACATGGTGAAGGATTCGATGGGTTGTCTCGCTCAGACGTCGGTATTTCAGTACTTTGGCGAAGCAAGATGATGGACTGCTCGTCCCACAATCAAGCCTCCGTGTCCCACTGCAAGCTGGAGCAGGTGGAGGGAGAGGGCGGTGGTGACGCATGTGGCTGCTGGAGGACGCCAAAGGCCGAGCTAGTGCGGATCGAGCCAAGCAAGTCGTCGTTGGTCGCATTCCGGTGCCCGTCGCTGCTGCGCCTGGAACGGTGAAGCTGAGGTTGAACTCCACCCACCATCTTCTCGAGCATGAATTGTCGTGATGCGACTCTACATTGTCTCGTCAGCATAAATGTCTCGTCTGATGTGGAACTGGTCACTGCGGAGGATCGACCGGCTGTGTCAGCCAGATCCCAGCAGCAAATCTGTCTCGCGAGTCAGTCTGCGTCCCGACATCCTCCTCTCATCAACACCTCCGTCTCCGTGAGAATTCATCTCCTCGTCTTTGAGACCCACACGTCTCATCATGTCTGTGGGAAGCATCATCGTTGTCCGCGCAACACCGTTGATCAGCGTCAGCGAATGACAGCAGCGCCACCCGCCGTTCCACTATAAGTCAACGTGGTGGCACGATAACGCTCCCAGCCTCGCAGCCTGTCATATGTACCTTTCGACGTGCTGCTACAATGTAGACAGCCTTCCACAACGACCTCGCATCTCCTACTATATCAGTAAACCTCGTGCCGAATCCACTGGCCAAGAGAGATCCCCCCTTCTAACCTCGAATCAAAGCATCCACAGACTGGAGCCCATCTTGCTGCTCCGTCTCTCTTTCAGCGCTGAAACGCACGCATGCTAAACGGGAGAGAGGCTGTCAAGACGTACCGAGTGCAGACACAGCAACGCCTGCTCATCTTCCCGGGTCTGCTGGCCCAAAAAGCAAAAGCAAAAGCGGACGCATGAAAGGGTCCTCCAGCCGTTGAGGGCTTGAAGCCACCTCGGTTCCTACCGCCTTCTTCTCACCAAGACTGAGGCCAAAAAAAAAGAAAGAAAGAAAGAAAAAAAGACTATCCATGCAGGGTCTCTTGCGCGCATGTCAAGCGTGATGATGGAGCAGGTAGAGTCTGGTGGCGCGCATGAACGGCCATTGGTGTAGCCGTCGGACCGCGAAGTGAAAGTCGGACGGTGGGAAAGTGTCGAAACCCCATGCACACTTGCAGGCCCCAATACTCGGCGCTGCATGTAGTAATAAATGCGATGCAATTGGATCCAGGTGGACCTTCTTCCACGCGCGCCTCCCGCCTTTCGCGTCGTCGTAGAAGAAGAGCAAACAATCGCCACCTCCCACAAGTCCCTGGAAGCGAACCAAATCGCACATGTGATCCACCATCAAGGCGCTCCCCGATAAGCGTTTAGACAACTGAGCATTACACACACCGATTCCCACTCTACTGGGCCCCAATGCCTGCCCGCGCAATCAAGGAAACCCTCTCCAGACTTGGGTGTAGACTTGGGAGCAGACTTGGGGCGCAGAGAGAGGGGTCAAGTTAGACAGTTGGGCCGCCGCACAGGGCTGCACGCAACGACGTTTGGCGCAATTAACTCTAAAACGCGAGCGGGGAAGAACCCTGGCACCGCACCTCGCCTGCTCCAGACTCCACACTCGATTGAACCGGTCTGCAAGGCCAACGGCAAGACTCGCACTGCTTTTGCAAGGCTATCGTCAGGGCTGTCGTCGGGGCTGTCTGGGGGAGGGGGGGAGAAATGGAGGGGTGCCGAGGCTGGTGGGCGGGGCTGGGGTGGCGGGGTGATTGCGTCGTTGTTGGTGATGATGATGGAGGGGGGTGGGGAGAGCGGGCTTGGGGTTTTGGGAGCCGGACGGGCGGCTGAGATGGGCTTTCGGTGTCGGTGAGCGAGGGAGTTGGAGAGTGGGCGAGCGAGTGGGTCAAGGATGGGGATTTGGTGTAGTTAAGGGAGCGGGGGAGTGGAAAAGTGCATCGGCTGGAGACTTGGGCGGTGGAAAAAGCAGCGAGTGTGTAGGTGTGGAATGAGTGATGTATTCGTAGTCTTGATACGCTTGTGTCCAGATAGTGATGCCAATAACTCGTACACTAACTCAATCGAAGGACGTATCTCTCCCTTCTCCCACTTCCATCACGCCCGCTAACTACCAGACGCCCGTGATTTTTCTTGCTTGCTCCATCGCTCCGATACGCCACACCACCACCACCAACATGGACAACCCATGAACTCCGCAGCAGGAAGATGAGTTCCGTCCAACGCACAACACCTCGATGGACAATCCACTAAGACTGAATCGCACCCGCCGCCACCTCGGCCGTCGGGCCTCCGTAAAACGAGAAGCCAGGGCACGCAGCAAGCGCGGACTGATTGACGCTGCCAATCTTCGCGCAACCCATATCACCCGTCAGCGACGACATCAACGAAGTCAGCGGCTGCAGCACCACATCCGACAGGCCCGTGATGAGCGGCAACTCGACGAGAGCGAACTGGTTGGCGAAGCACAGCGGGCTGGCGGCGACCTGGTCGGCCGTGTAAGCGCCGCCGGTCAGGGCGGCCGGGTCGATCTTGTCGTAGCTGTTGACGGCGCCGGTGTTGCAGCCGACGGCGAGGATCTCGGGCTGCGTCTCGGCGAAGTAGAGGATGTCGGTTTGGAAGTAGGGGATCGAGTATTGGTCCGCGTCGTTGCGCTTGTACCAGTTGTCGGGGATGCGCTCGTTGCCCGGCACCCATTTGAGCGCGTCTTCGTCGCCCTGGATGGAGAAGAAGGACTTCAGCACGTCTTTGTTGAGGACGCCTTCGGGGTGCTCGGCCGACTTGTTCGACATGAAGCGGTAGATGAAGGTGAAGGCGGCTTGCGACACTTCGATGCCGCCGAAGGGGAGGTACGAGTAGTACGGGTTCTTGTCGATGGATTCTTGGAAGCGCTGGCCGCGGAACTCGCGCAGCACTTCGAGGTTGTAGTTGGCCGTCGCGGCGTCAGGCTGCATGGCGTAGAGCTGGAGAGTGGTTAGTTACGAGGTGGTCCCAGATGGGGAACCTGACATACCGTGTTGAACTGCGACATGACAAGGCGCTCGTCGCCATACTGATTGATGTCGGCGTGCAGAGGCGAAGAGTCCTACAAGGTTTATTAGGTACGCCATGCTGAAGGTGTCAAACTCCACTCACCGACTCGTAGTTGTTGTGAGAGCCACCGATACCAGTGTGGGGTTTGCCATTGATGGACCACCCGGTCAGATCGCCATCGACGATAGCTCCGTATACGGCAAGGAACGTACCGAGATCCTGCGAAATCGTTAGAGTGCACACGATTTACAAACAGAAGGGACAACGGACCGAAGCCATCCCGAACACTGTCTGCGTCGCGTCGATGAATTGCTGGATGGTGGCAACGCCATTATGTGGAAGGTAGCCGCTGCAAAAAATTAGGAACTGATATTGGTCTGTGTTACACAGTTTACATACTGATTTGCCATGGCGTTGAGGCCCGGACACATTCCACGAGCATCGCCATCTCCAGGAGCGACGAACTGCATGCACGTTAGTATTCGAAAAGTCGGCATAGGCTATCAATACTTACGGCGTATTTCCCTTGGTTGCTGATGTATTGCTTGGCAGCATCAAAGGGTGGCGGAGTAAGGGGAAGAGCACCTGCTCCTTGAGGGGCTGATGTATCTTGACGCTTTCTCAACGCATCCTCGTAGATGGGAGCAGTGAGCTGTTCCATCATGGCCGGGAAGGCGGCAACATTGGATATGGCGAGAGCAGCCGCTGCTGCTGATAGGGTGAAAGACTTCATGTTTTGAATCAACGAGAAGGCCCTGCCTGAAGTTGGAATAGAGGTCGATAGTAACAGACAAATGTGTAGACGAGAAGGAGACTTGACTATATAGGTTCCGAGTCAGGCCCAGGGTGGCTACTTGTGGCTTCTTTGCCTCCACACCCTCCACGATCATTTTCAAGCCAAGCCATCCAGCATCTTAGTCTCAAACAGGGCATCGTAGTCTACGAGTCGTGGTGGGGCTACGGCCGACGACGAGGGGCCGTACAGCCTATTCGCCGAAACATGGCATTGCGAGCATTGCGAGCACGATATCACTGTCGTCATTCTGCCCCTACAAGGATTTGTTGATATACGAAGACACGCAAGGCTTATCCTTTTGCTAGTGCTTTTGCAGGCAGGCAGGAAGGACCTCGAGCCCAGGGATTGAACCGTTGCCCCACGTACCAGATCTCAAGTGCTGCGGAGAAGTAACGACGGATGCAGACAGGCCCCACTCAGTTGGCCACGCAGACTGTCACGCTCGAGCCGGTGATTGGTGCAGTCCGGCGCGGGCTTGGATCCAGGACATCTAGGGTCGAGAGCCCAGAAGGCGGTTTTGAATTGGCGGTGTTCCTAGCCGCTGTGATGACCAAAGCGAAAACGATAAATGGCCGGTTGAGGGAGAACCCATGACTCTGCCATAGGCCAGCCGTCCAACCGTCCAACCGTCCAACCGTAACCTAGCATCACGATGTTGTCGCGTAGGGCCGACGGGGAAACACAGAATCACACCAGAGCAGTGCTCTTCTGAGGTCGTGTGGTGAGGGTTGAATGCACCACCGTGACCACCAAGCCTCGGCAGTTTGCTGTTCCGCCTGTTGTGTCGACAGAAGGGGAATGTTAGCTCTGCCGATCAGCGTGGGGAAGCGTCTTACCTAGCCTCGAACTAGGCCAGCACCAGGGAATGGCATTGGACGTCTGCCCAGTCTTCCCTAAACTCACTCGAGCCTTTCTGGACGTCCTGCCGAGGCCTCTTACTCCATCTCAAACTTGAAAAATGCGCTCGACATCAGGTACGACAAGGATCTCTCCATGGGATACCCTTTCTATACCACTGATCGACTGAAATTCGAGGAGACGTGCAGGAACCATCAGAAATGCTGCCCAAGATACTGCGATGGATCGAAGGTTCATGCCAAATGCGTGGAGATGTCGCTATTTGCGCCACCTTGCGATTGACAGCCGAATGCAGGGTTTATGCGGACGTTGACCCAAAGGTGCGGACGTCACTGCTGCCGGATCTGTGCTACTCGGTAGTCGGTACATACCCGTTGAGCATCAAACCCTTCTTTGAACCTTATCCAAGCAGAATGTCAACCACAACCTACGACGTGATTCTTACAGTAGAAGCTCTTTTTCATACTTGCTCTTCAAGCCGGAACGCTGAAACCATGGAATGTCGCAGCATCTCAGCTGGTGAGATGCTTTTTGACCGAGTAGCCACTGCTTGTTGATGCTGTCAGACCGGACAAGGTATGAGGTCTGTGTACGGATGATCGTGCCGTCTGGGACAAGGACTGTCGTCTTTTCCTGCGGGAGGCGTTGATGCCTCGGAATACTTCCTTCTCCCGTGGGGATTCTCGACCAAAAAAGCAAACACCGAGATTGCTTCGGGGGCCAACATATCATCTCCGGGTACTTTGGATAACTCGGGACGATGATGTACTACACATGCAGCCTTGTCACGGCGTAAATGCAAGGGTGGCAACCACGTGTGACAGCGTGCTGGAGGCCTTTGGGTTGGATTGATTGCTATGGGCGATCTGGTACCGATTAATCCTGGGTATGGCAGGTACATCACGCAGCCATCTCAGCCGCACAGCGCAAATCCAACTTCGGGTGTGCTCTCTATCGGAAGGCGTGCCTTGAACGGGGGCCTTATTCGTCCAGAGTGTCGATGAGACTGGAAGGCTACTCCGCGGACTTCAGCTTGACTCGTATCATCGCAGAAAGCAAAGGGATCGAGATGGGAATCTGTGATGGGTGGATGCGGGAGGGGTGGCAGGGGGAGGGGATAAAGCCAAGTCGGCGAACAGACTGGCAATGATGAACAAGCTTGGGTGATCGTCAACAAGCGAACGTGGGTGAACGGTAGGGACAGCAAGGGTGGTGGAGATAGTCGTGGGACGGGTCAAGAGCCTCGGAAAGAATTCCTGGACGAATCAAGGTGCTCTGCTCCGAACTCTGGCTCGCCGCGTATATCATGATGCGAGCAGCAAAGGTTCATCTGGGCTAGAGGTTGCTGAAGGCCTCGGAGCGGCATCATCGCATACCTCACTCGGTGGTACCTGGCACCTCTGACGGTACGCCGCGCATTGCCAGGTCATGGGATGCACCCTCAGGCGTCACCTGTCGACGTTCCCATAAACTATATCGCTAAGTACCTGGGGGACATCGGTGTCGCGGTGTGAGGGCGTCGATGAAGGACACGAAGGGGAAGGTTGAACGCGGGTTACGCAACGCGGAGCCGAAAGACGTTGGCACACCTTGCATCGTGGTACAGTGCTCGTCCGGTAGAGAACAGAGTCGCGTTGCAAGGGAGGCAATCTGTGGCTGTCAGCTGCGAGACGAGGGAGCGCATGCGGCGGTTGTCGACGATAGGACAAGGCATGGATGGCGACGACAGGATGGCGATGCAGGCAGTCAGCAACGACATGGTGAATCCGCAGCATGCAGCGGTGTTGATGCCCTGGTGGATCCTGGTGGACGCCGGCCTGCTGTGCTGAGTGCTGAGTGCCGAGTGCTGGGTGCTGGGTGCTGGGTGCTGAGTGCTGAGTGCCTCGGTGGCGGTGGTACTGGTGGTGTAGGTCGGGTGGTGGTGAGGTTCGAGTGGCTCGGTGAGTGGAGGGCAGACGATCAACCACCACTGGCTTGGCGCAGCAGGGGATATCGTACGCGCTGGGCTCTCTTTGGGGCGCGAGGCCTCCGCCTCTTCTCTTCTCTCCAGTCTCCATCATTTGGGCTCAGCTCAGCAATGCCGAACAAAGTAAGAAGGACGCCGGGCCACCACCCGCCGCGAGTCGGCCCTCGAAAGAGGTCTTCGGCCACCAACACCGCCCCGCCGTTCGCCGAGCCCTTTAGCTCAAGCTCCCAGCAGCCTTTCATGCCCGGAAATCCCTTCCATCCCATGCCATCCACCGTGATGCCCGCCGCCCACCAGCACCAGCACCAGCACCAGCACCAGCACCAGCACCACCATGACCCCTCCCCTACACACGACGACTCCGACGCTGACACCGACGACCGCGCCCCGGGCCAGCTGCCCCCCGCCCTTGACATACCCACTCCGCGCGTGGGCAGCACCTATCCCGACTTCGAGGTACCTCCATCGCCCTCACGCCAGACTGGCTGTCCGATAGACGTCTCATCTAACCTCCACTTGCTCACAAGGCTCTCCGCAACACCATCAACGTCTGGGCCCTTCGCGACCACTTCCTCACCCGCATCCACAAGAAGGACCAGACCCGCGCCATCTACCAGTGCCGCCACTTCTCCCAGGGCTGCCAGTGGAAGCTGCGCGCCAACGTCAACAAGGACACCGGCCAATTGGTCGTGAGCTCCGTCGTGCCCGAACACACCTGCTCGCGCGAGCTGTACGACGATGCGGACGGAAAGCCCAAATACGCCAAGCGTGGTGTGCAGTACACGCAGCGGTGGGTCAAGGATGCGCTGTCAAGAGGTGGATTCACCGTCACCAGGGACACGGAGCCACGGGCCATCATCGACTTTATAAAATCGCAATTCGGCGAGGAGATTACCGAGCGCCTGGCCACAAAGTCGAAACAGAGCATTCTGGAAGAGAGAGGCGACGCCGCCCCGAAGCCAGTGAACCGGAGGGTCGCCAATCCAAGTCGAGCCACGCTGGCCGAGCGCGAACGAGATATGCACGTCGCCATGGAAGAGAGCAGACGCACGGATAGACTTTCTCGCGAGGAAACTGATCTGGGCACTTTTGATATACACGGCCATGATCTGAACGGGGACCCATTGCCAACACACCAGGACAGACCATTCGTTTTCGAAAGCGGCGTCAGAGTCATTGGACCTTCCAATCCCAAACCGCCTTCTATGCGGCAAAGCACGATACCGTCGACAGGCCTACCGGATTACATGTACAACAACGGCTTCCCCGGCCCAGCTACAACGCCTTCCAGCGCGACCGGAGTACCGGGTCTTTCCATGTCTCCTGCCGTGGAGACGCGGACATGCTCCAAATGTTCCGGGTCCGGAGTCGTTCGAGTTCCATCCACGCACAATGGATCTAGCACCGCTGTCGGAGATGACGACGATGAGTTGGCCCTGGTCCAAAAGCAAATAGCGCTGCTTTCCAAACAGGTGACTCTGATGCAGAGACGACGGGCCGCCGGGACTGGCTGAAAAAGCCGACGCATGGAGAAGATGAAATTTATAGCGACATGATACCCATAGACCGGTTTTTGCAGCGATTCCGAATAGTAGGGGTTGGGTCGGAAAAGGTATGGAATGAATGGGTATATCTTTAGGAATGATGTGGCTAATATTGGGGACAGGTACGATGTGTTTACAGTTCACGGACCATGGCGAGCTTAGATATACCGAGAATTATGGTGGCTTTAGTCTACTTCGGGATACCGAGAGGAGTCTATCCATCAAGATTCTTATGGGAAACGACTGTTTCACAAATCCGCAATGGTCTCTAGCCCCGTGAAACTCGCTAATTCAGGATCGGCTGGATTCTACAGCTGCGTGTTGTGATACATTCATAGAACGTCGATTCGGTTGATGGGATGGATCTTCATACAACCGAAGCGGGGACTATTTGATTGTGGCCGGGCGCACTTCAACCTCTCAGACGACCGCTTTGCGGGCTTGCTTCGACTCCCTGAATATAGACAGCAGATTTACTTCGCACGTCTAACAGATACCGTCTAGGCTTGCTTCCATAACGCATGAATTGGACTGAAGGCTTGCTTCAAGATAGACAAAGGCCTAGTTCTGGCTTGCTTTGACTGCGCAATGCGCCCACGAGTGAAGCAACCGGACATCGAACATCCTCTTGAACTAGAACAACGGCAGGTCGACAGTCCATAGCTCTCGACATGATTTCTCATTTCATCTCCATATCATGAATATCTGCCGTCTATCTCCTTGTATCGTGACAAGCACTGTGCTCAATGAATCGCGGTATGGTAAGAAAGATTGCATCACAAGATTATTCTATAGTTATGGCTGGAGAGCGACGTCTCAGGACACGCCTTTCCTATAAGAGAGTGATACAATCTAGAGCAGGTACGGACAGCAATATGACCTACGATCACCGCAGTGCTCTCCTCAAATACCTCTCAAGTCTACAGCTAGTATAGACTCGTCGAATTCTTGAAGTTTTCCTCCGTTGTTCTCAAAGAACCCTCTTCAACTGAAGAGTTCAAACTCAAAAGTTCAAACTCGAGATTGATGCCCAGTCGAATTCGAAACTAGGAGCGACCCAAGATTTTACGTTGCGTTGATCTCTCTGCGAATTCTAGCGAAATGCTACGAGCTCTGTTTATGGACGATGGTGCATTGCCTGAAACGGGGTCAAGAGAAGTGACTGATATTCCACCCAGATGGACATCTGATACAGTGGCGAAGTTCTGTAACGCGGCCAGGGCAGCTTCTGTGACAACATCAACCTCGTATTTGACTTATAATCTCAGAACAGTGATCCCTGGTACCGACGAAGTTCTCAACGCGTATGCCTCTCGTCCCTGCACACTGAAGTCGTAACGGCTGTTGACGTACGTAGTTAATTCCATTTCTCTTTAGAGGTCCTCGGTCGTAGCTTCGGGACGTCCGTGCCATGATGAGGCCTTTCATCGGTCCGAAAAGAGAGCCTTCGGACAAAACTTCAACTGCACACACGGGCTGAACTTCACTTTGGAGGCACTCTACCGTGTTCTATGCACAATATATTGCGTAACCTGGAGTTATTCCTCAAGAAAAGCAGTTACCAAGCTTCAATATCCGTTATGGTCTAGTGGCTAGGATTTGTCGCTCTCAGTATTCACATAGTGATTACAAGCGCCGACAAGGCCGGGGTTCAATTCCCCGTGACGGAATCTTCTTTTACTCTTTTGTGGGTCTATATAGTTAGGGAGTGTCCAGGAGTGGAAGGATGTAGTGTTGTGGTGAGAAGGAGAATTTTTTGTCATTTTGGAGATGTTGGCGGAAGATCGTAGGTAAATCTTTGATTTTACACCACTGGAAGAACCAGAGGGGTCGGGTTACAGTTTTGGCTTACGAGGTCTTGCATCAGACGTGTGGTGGTGGTCGTTGGTAGTCGGGGTGCATTCTGTGTATAGCGTTGGGAAATTGACAGGGTGGGGAACTCGAACTGCCAGCGCAACACCAAATTTGCTGATAAGCGGAGCAGATCGCAGGAATTGCTTGCCGATAAGTCCTGTGAGATGGTGCAATTATATCGATGTTGACTGCGATGTTAACTGCGAAGTCATTTCAAGAACTATGTAATTCCACAAACGAACATTGCATAGACTTGACTATATTCAAAGTGGGTTGCAACGATTATCCGATTTCATCGGCTCTCATGAATTGAAGACAAGATCCTATTTATGCCCTCTCTCTCGCCTGTCTGAAATACGGGCGGAATGAATTCCAATGGGAATACTCCTTCGATTCTTCTCCAAGCTGATCGAGGTTATGCATAGCTTTAAGTACCCTAGCCTTTGAGCATCTCAGTTTCAACGTATCGCAAAGTACCATGGTACTAGGTATAAGACTTCGGCGATGAGATAGGATAACTTGTAGTGTCCATGTCCCGTGTACGCAGTTGAAGCTCCTTTCGAATTTGCAGAGTCTGTGTCTGTTCCCCATGTAATTTTATGATGCTTTTCCAGCAGTCCATGCGTCAAAATTGACTCCAGACTTTGTACGTTTTGTCCAATCAGGGCCGAAAATCTGGGTGAGAGTTCGGAACAACTTCCCTAAGGTTCTGTCTGTCAAGATAGGCTACCGATCAGGTATCGTCTACCTTCGGAGATTTTTTTGACTGACTTCCGATGGAGGTCGTGGCAAGTATTAACGATTGGTCCCGCAGCTTCAGCGTGTAAGTAGCGAATACACACCGGCTGGTGGAAGACAGAACTGAAGGCGTCCGGGCGCTGAGGTGGCTGGTTTGTCATCTGCAGATCGATAAGATAATCTAACGATTGACCCGAAGTCGCCCGTTATCTTCATCTCATCATCCCCTCACCACCAGCTGGAACTCTTCATTCAGTGTGTCCACCTGGAGCAAAGACGCTCCACCATGTCCGAGGCGGGAGAAAATTCCGTCTCGTTCTCACTTCTTCCTGTCGAAATCGTACTCAGAATCATCGAGCTCCTGCCCAACGACATTTTGGCGTTGCGCCGCGTCAACAAGCGTCTCGCGGATATCATCGCTATACACGAGAACATGATTGCGGATCACATATTCGCGCAGACCGTCTGCGGCCGAGAAGCAGCGGATCACTGTTTGCCAAGCGGGAGCTATCGCACTATCAAAACTTGGCGCGTCGTCCCAAACTTCTACAGAAAGTTTTGGAGAACATTTGGGAATAGAAAGATCTACAGCGACTGCGTTACCACGAACTCGAGCTACCCCTTTCTCAAGATTATGGTCTTTGATGACTGCATCATGAAGTCGCCGTTGATGCTGGCCTACGTCTTCTCTCAAATTGATCCCCTCACTGAGCAAAATCCCAAGTGGTTCTCTTCGACCGTTCAGGGTTTCTTGAGCTGAGATGATAAGGGATTTGTGGCAAAATAGCAGTTCAACCGCCTTTTTGGAACGATCACTGAACCCACGATAGACAAGCGACTTGCAGCCTATGGGCGTAAAGTGCATCGACGCTTACAGCCCCGGCCGGAACACAGATAGAGCCGGTACCCGTCTCCGTTCGTCCCAGCATCCTGTAGACGAAGCACCAAGGCAAACCGCCACGGCCAACTATTGATTGGGTGTTTCAGCACTTTCCATGCAATGGTCGAGAATTGATGGTCTGGGTCGTTATGAAGCCGCTCTAATGATTCCCCGGAAAGTCTATCAAGGCAGCAGAAGGGTCTCGGAAGTTGGCGATTCGACAGCGCGTCGACTCTGGCCTCTTGATTGGGCACATTTCGCGTTAGGTCCATGTGTCACATGGCTCCAGACACAAAACCCAAGGCCAATGTTTCTAACCATAGCGAGAGGGGCATCGCACCAGGATCAACATCATGCTATTGTGGCGATGCCACCATGCCCCCCGGCGCGGTAAAAGCTTCCGTCGATGTCCTTAGTCCACGACTCAAGCTTCAAATTCAGCCATTCAACGAAGAGAAAGCTCTCAGCAGGGCTGTCACCGATCTTCTGGCCTCAAGAACCACGATTCACGAACTGTTTCAACCGCCTACCCAGCACGATTCATTCAACAGTGATCTATTAGGAGAAAGCCTTACAGGAAGCCTTACAGGAAGCCTCACTGCTGGAGGCTCGCCAATCGAGCCATCATTATTCTGAAACGTCCACACTATCGACTCGAGTCAAGCTCTTGCGGCTCCGAAGCGGGCAGCCGAGGGCAGCCGAACCACTTTCGTGCACAGCATATTATGCTCCGACAAAGGGATGATCGGATTGGCGATTTGAATGCTAAGATGATCATTGACGACCATCGGGGCTATTCCCTCTTGCTACAAGCCTCCTATGGCGTTTGGAACCTCACCTTCCGCCAGTCGCTCGGGAATTGCATCACACCAGTTACTTTGTTTACTGTGGTAAACACTACTGGGACAGACTTTTGAACCGTCGTGAAAACTCTAAGGTTGGCGGGAACTTCGGGAGCCAAGTCGCTAGCCAGGGTCGCCGCTAATGCACCGTTGATAAGGAACGATGGTCTTTCGGCGAGTGCTAATGCACTCCAAGCTTCAAATCACCGCCATTGAGACGGGGTCAAGAACTTGTCATGTCGGCACAGAGCCGCTCAAGTTCAGGCGTGCAGACAAGCCATGGGCTGTTTACCTCGTTGCGGGTGCCATACTTTAATCTCTCGGCTGGCGAGTCATCTTGTCCAGCGAGCCAGCACCAGTACAGAGTACAGGAGCACCTTCCCATCCTAGCTCGTACGAACCACTTATTTATGAGTTTTCAGGCACAAAGTTCGAAGAAACCTCTCCCACATTGCAGGTTATTATGACCATTTCTTACGTCCAGATTCCAGACTTATTGTCGGACAGCGCAGAGATCTTTAATGCCCAAGCGAAGATAAGGCAGGTCATCTTCCATTACGCCCAGAGGCATCATGGAGTTCGCGTCGCTGTCACTTATCACATTAACCTCACAACTAATGGTCCGCGTGAAAGGAGGACGACAAAGGGTTCTATCCTTGAGCAGATCCCCACGTAGCATCACGGACCTCGATCCCGAACCCGCATCGTGGAGAAACCAACGGTCTCCTATCAAAAGCGAGGATAGTCCCGGACAGAACTGCGCCGCGTCTGCTTAGTTTAGAGTTCGACCAGCGAACTAGCATTAGGTCCGATGCTCTTCCAGAATACCCGCACACATCCCGCTACCCCAAAACCGCACAAACCTTCGGCGGATCATGACGCTGCTCGCAGCTTTCCACGTGCGCCGCCGCGCTTCCCGCACTCTGGTGGCCGTAGTAGAGCCTTACAAGCCGTGCGGCACACACCAGCTGTCCGTAAGCAAGGATTTCATGCGCAAGACGGCGAAGCAAAGCTCTAGATTTCAAGGTCAGGCATGGAGATAGCCTGGGATCAACGTTGCTGATGCTGCCTCATCTCCTGACTTCCAGGGCGCAGAGCAAGTCATTTATGGCAATTAATACGATATGAGCACGAACGGTGAATATAACCAACCTCACCTGCATCGAATCCGCCCCACATATTCTCCATGTGCCTCAGTTAACATAATCTTTCACTCACAAAGACGGCCAATATGGTAAGCGGACTGGGACCAGTTATCACAGGCTTCGTTTGCTCAGGCGTCACCTTGGTCTTTGTGTCATTGAGGCTCTATACTCGACTCTTCGTCAGCCATAACCCTGGCGTTGACGATGCCCTCGTTGCATTGTCTTTCATATTTGCAGCTGCAGAAGCGCCCATAATGGTCTTTCGTAAGCATTTGTAATCCTTGCCACAATGGTCTTTCAATTCTGACAAGGTGGCAGAGTACCGATATGGCATGGGAATGCACGTGAAAGACATACCACCCCCCATGCTCATCAAACAAGAGCGCGTCTTCTGGGCCAGTACGTTGATCTACATCCTGAGCATCATCTGCTCGAAACTCGGTATCCTTGCGCAGTATTTGCGCATCTTCACAACAAGACGAACGCGTATCGTGACCTGGATCATGTGCGTCTTGACGACTACTTGCTGCGTAGTCTGCTTCATCATCGGCATCTTTATGTGCATTCCTGTGGCCAAATTCTGGGACCCCCGGATTCCAGGCAAATGCATTGACTTTTACGGCGTCTGGTACCTCATGGCCGCCATGAACATCTTTACGGATATCGGCATCGTTGCTGTCCCAATCCCGACCGTGATGAGGATGCAGATGCCCAACCGTCAGAAATTGAGTTTGGCATTCACATTTGCCGTTGGCGGATTGTGAGTTGAAACCTAGCATACCAGGTTTCCTTTTCAATGACGAATAACTAACACCTCATTACAGTGGCTGCGTCGCCTCCATGGTCCGCCTATACTACTTAACATTCCTTCAACACCACACAGATGTCACTTTCTACAACGCCAACGCCGCCCTCTGGTCCATAGTAGAACTCAACGTTGTCATCATCTGCGCCTGCATGATCGCCCTCCACACCCTCCTCGCCTCCTTTCTCCGAAAGGTTCGCCATGCTGTCAGTCCTCGCGGTACCGGCAACAGCGGCTCCTCATATCGCTCCCACGATGGCACCGGTCACTCTCGCAACCCGTCAAACCGCAAGACCAACATCTGGGCAGGCAAGCCGCACATATCGCATTTCGAGAGCAGCGAAGCCATCCATGGCGCAGACCAGAAGACTCTGGCCTACGAGATGGAGACTGTACATGTCATTCCATCAGGGAATTCGGCTAACCTGAGTGCGGATACGATCAAAGTATCGACGAGGATTGAGCTGGACGAGAGTAGGAGTAGAGGAGGCTCGAGTCATAATGACAGTTGGGGCTATCCGTCCCTGAATAGACGGTCGTCAGACTTCTTCTTTGAGGGCACGGGGCTACCAAGGGACCTGGTGGCTGTACATATTGTTTGACATGTCTGCGGGCACTTTTCTTCTGCGTTGAGCGACGGTTGGGTGGCGTTCCTAAAGGGGTACGGTACACGGTGCTATCCTTAGATGATATCAACGAACATGTCAACTTTCCGTTCCGAGATGGTGGTATCGAAATGGATACCAAGTATTCAGCTCCACACCTGCCGGTCCCGAACGAACTGCAGATGGAAGGTCAGCTCTCCTTTCAATGGTTGGAGGATGGTCAGGTGAGCGTCTGCTGTGCCTCCGAGGCTCCCAGAGACCCTCTTCGCCCCGCAACCCCAAATCGTCTTAGCGCACGATAACGATAGGGAACCCTCCGGACTGCTTTTTTGTCCGCTGGTCACCCGCTCTTTGTTAAAATTAAATTATCAACCAATCAGTCACCCGCTCTTTGTTAAAATTAAATCATCAACCAATCAGTCACCCGCTCTTCGTTAAAATTAAATCATCAACCAATCAGTCACCCGCTCTTCGTTAAAATTAAATCATCAATCAATCAGTCACCCGCTCGTCTTCCAGTCATGACTTTTCGCGAGACCTGCCCACCTCTGACACTGGGATGCAGAACAGTCTCTTGAAGAGAAACCCCCGCCGCCTTGTTGAGAAGCGGTTTCTCCCGGTAATCCAGCAGCACGATACAACCTAAACCGGAAAAATCTGCTTACTGGCGCGCTTGACAGGAGCAAAATATTCGTGGCTCGATCAGACAGGACGACGGGATGCTTTTCGGGCTCCATAGCTCGAGGCTCAAGGAACGCGCGACCAATGAGATGGCCATGTTTACATGACCTATTTGCATCGCCCGAGTACACACATCTCAGCTGCCATGATCATGTTCCAAGACGCGCCCGACCGGAGCTGGTTCTCGCCGCCAGCAAGATTCATTGCTGCGGCTTATTACATTAATCTACGCGAGATGCCGTCGGTGCTTGGAATCCGTCGCCCAAGCCGTTATCAAGACACGAAAATAACCTCGGATGCAGGCCAGTGTCCGGTCCCGCAGGCATTATTACTTCTGGACGCCTGAATCTCGTCGACGTCTTGATCCCTATTGGCAAGGAAGCAATGCCATTCGGACGGCGTCAAGCAAGAAAGACTCCACCGCATCGATGACGGGTTCATGGCCTGCCAATGGGGGGGGGGGGCTTGGGCCGACTCAACGCTTTCTTTCTTCTGCATCAGGCTGTGGAAGCTGAGAGCTTGATCCCGATATCCAGATGCTCGGAACCGGGCCAGACGGGTTGAATATCATCTTCCGTATGTTGGTCGTAGATACGCGAGCGGTGGAGCAGAGGGAGGCCCTTTGCTTGGCTGGCGGGGTCGGGCTGCAGCGGATCACGGGGAGACGCTGCTTCCGTGGCACCTGTCGGTGAGTCCAGGTAAGCAGCCTGAGTGATGAGCAGGTCTGATTTATAGGCTGGCGACTGCTGGCATTGGTGTCGCGGCTTCCTGGGCGTCGAGCGAGTTGCAGCATCTTCTCTAGCTTACAGTACAGTGAGTAAGTATCCAGGACGGCAACACAGAGATGTCGACGAGGTGGTCAGAGGTGTCAGAGGTGTCAGAGGTGTCAGAGGTGTCAGAGGTTGGCCGAGAGCGGGTTACGCAGACGTCTTCTGCCATTGCAGCTTTGGATTGCATCAACACATCAGACTCCGGCGTGATTGGCTGGCCTGAGGTTCCTTTGTGGTTTTCTTGGGGGGCAGGGGTTCGATGGCAACATCAGCCTCTCCAAGCACCTCAACCTCGCGACACGAAAGCAGCGACGAAGCTTCGATAACGTGAACGTTAGCCGTCACGTCAACAAATCACCGTCTCCACAAAGACGCGGCTCGTCTTGACCCAGTGCCCCGCCTCTCCCGCAGTCCCGCAGTCCCAGAGCCCGCCACACGCCCGCCGAGAGCCATGGCGGACGGCGGTGTTTACAGCTTCCGCCATGTCGTCGACTACATAAGTTCTTTGACCTCCCAAGCAAAGTCAAAGTCGCACGAGTACTCGCTGCTGCTTGAGCAAGATGGTACTCTATTCCCAAGCCTTCGACGAGAAGAAGAGCTCCGTTCATCAGATCCCAGCCTCGACTCCCACCGAGACGAATCCCTCCCTGCTCGCCGCCGATGAGGACCCTCACCATCTCGACGTCGACTGGACCGACGAGGAGGAGAGCCGTTTGGTGCGGAAGTGCGTTCTCAACCCTCGATCCGCCAAGCCCCTTCTGTCCGCTGACCAACATTGCTGCAGACTGGACTGCCTTGTGATGCCCCTTCTGATGCTGGGCTTCTATGCTTTGCAGCTAGACCGTGGAAACATGTATGGCTCTTCCAGGATCCCCTCTCTCTTCTCCCCCGCTCGCGTGCTCATCGTTTGAAGCGGAAATGCTATGACCGACTACTTCCTCGAAGACGTGGGCATAACACAGTTCCAATTCAACGTTGGTCAGCAGCTCCTCTCCGCAGGCATTGTGTTACTCGAGGTCAGTACCACCACAACTAGCTGTATTCGATGAATTGGCTGACACTCGCCCTCAGATCCCAAGTAACATCATTCTCTACCGGATTGGGCCCCAGAAATGGATTAGCGGTCAGATCATCGCCTGGTAACACTGCTCCTGCCGTTGAGACAGTCGATATGCGGAACTGATGTCTTTCTAGGGGCCTTGTCGCAACCTTTCAAGCTTTTCAGAAAGGCCTGCCGGCTTACATGGTCACTCGCATCCTCTTGGGGTACGCAGCCGGGTCCGTGCGTTTTGATATCTTACTAACCATTATTTAGGTTATGTGAAGCCGGTTTCATCCCCGCGGGCCTGTACACGATTACGCTTTGGTATAAGCGAGAGGAGACCAGCAAACGCTTTTCTTGGTTCTTCATCGGCAACCTCGGCGCAGTCGCGTCGACGGGTCTGATCGGCTACGGCATGTAAGTACAGGCTGGATTGGGGACAGTGGTATTGATCCTCGCTGATATCTGGAAGTCTTCACATGAGAGGTATCTGCAACCTTGGAGGTTGGCAATGGCTCTTCATCGTAAGTACGGAATTCGACTATTCCCACACTGCTCGCTGACAACCGCAACAGCTTGAAGGACTTTTCACCGTCTCGGTCGGCATCCTCTTCACGATCCTCTTCCCGAAGAATCCTGCTCAGCCCAAGAGCATCCTCGGCTTCCGATACTTTAGCGAGAGGGAAAGCCAGATACTGCGCAAGCGCATCGTCCTCGACGACCCAAGGAAGCTTCAGAAGAAGAAGTGGATCGACTGGAGTGAACTCAAACGCGCCGTAAGTCTTCCTTTACAGATCGTGTTTATGATAGCCATGCCTCGTAGCTAATCAACATGCTCATGTAGCTATCCAACTGGACCGTCTACCCCCATCTTCTTCTCACCATGACTGCCGTCGCGCCAAACAGCGCCTTGAACTCATACGCTCCGACACTCGTCCAATCCTTTGGCTATGGCCGTCTGACCGCAAACGCGCTCGTGTCCGTCGGTGGATGGATCTCATTGATCCTTAACGTGAGCTGGGGATACCTGGCGTAAGTCCCCCTCTCCAAAAAAGTCGAGTCTCGGCAGAATCTCTAACGATTCCCATAGTGACCACTCTGGGCGCCGCGGTCCTTGGGTCACCGGGGGTATCTTCTTCTGGTGGGCCTTCACGGTATAATCCAATCCTTTATAATCCAATCCTTTCCATGCATATCATTTGCCCCCGCTAAGCAAACCAACAGATCGGCAACCTGTGCCTAATCCACTCCGACAACGAACAAGCTCGCTACGCCCTCCTCACCCTCGCCCTTTCCACCGACATGTTCTACCGTAAGCGCTCTCTTTCCCATCCCCCGCTTCCACCACCTGACTAACCACCGCGCAGACGCAACCAACGGCTCCTGGATGGCCCTAAACTGCCGCTCCGCCGGCGAGCGCTCCATCACCATGGCCCTCTTCATCATGGCCGCAAACTGCTCCGGCATCATCGGCAGCCAGCTCTTCCAGGCCGATGACAAGCCGCTCTACGCCAAGGGCTGGGCCGCCATCGTCGGCTTGACAAGCGCTGGCTTGTTCTTCTCGGTGGTTGCGAACGTGCAGTATTGGTGGTTGAACAGGAGATTGAGGAAGAAGGAGGCGGGATCCGAAAGGGATGATGGCGATGGCGGCGAGGTCGAGTATCCGACTGAGACGGGGGAGCCGGTGGGCGTGGTGAGATATCATCCATGAGAGGTTTTCTGAGGCCTTGGGTGAGGATGCGGTGGCATTTCGAATCGTTTAGTCGCGATATCACAATTTTTTCTTTCTCTCGTTTTGGACCGTGAGTGGACGGAAGAGCTGGCGGGTCCGGCTGACGTCGACATTTCGAATAGAATTAGCGGCACCATGTGCAATAGATGGGATATCTGGAGGATACTCTGAGCGGTTTTGGATAGCGTAGTTTGCTCATGAGCACGAGCACTTTTGATGGGTTTCGGAATGGGCCGGGGGGCTTTCTGCAACACCATGTGCCTAGCCGGTGATGTATATCCACTGTATACCTCTGGCACAGAGAACCAGGAACACGTCTGTCCGCGCATTCCCCTTTCGAACCCGAATCCACAATGTTTGATTCATCCGGCGCTTGCTAATCCTGCACCACGCCAGCAAGCTTCAAAAACTGTGACTCTGACTTGTAGAGGATTTCATCGGGCGGAAGAGCATGGTCTATGTGCTGATGTCTGTGGTGGGGAGACTGGCAGCGGAGGAGATGGTTGATGGTCCTTCATCTCCGTCATCTTCATCAGGACGACCAATGGATTACGTTATTGGGGAAGCTGTCCGCATCGTTGGTTCTGTGAGCTGTGGTCGATTAACGTTATCTCTTGAGTGAGTTTGACTGCAAGGCCGAACGGCATGTTTGTCTTCGCGCTCGGGAAGTCGTGTATGTTAGAAGTCGTCGAGGCAAGGTTTTTTGCGCGAGTTCATCTTGGAAGGGATTACATAGTGGTCAGCGGGAAAAGCTAGTCACATGGCTGATGAGACAAGAATTTCAGCAGTTGGCTCTGGTGTTTTGGTGACTCTTGAATGGGTGGATGGTGGGGCTATAATGTTAGAGGTAAGGGTGTGTACAAAAGAAAGCTGCAAGGAGTTATAAGTCCAGCATCACAACAATCTCTCATCATGTTAACATAGCGGAAAGCCAGCCAAAATGTCGGCATCCTCTCTAGAGACCCTGATTCCATCATCCAGACGGGACTCCATCCGGCACTGAATCCAGCATTGAGTCGATGGCGTTTCCCATCACCAAACAACAAAGCTGCCGGACATTACCAAAACCAACCACGTGGATCCAGTCAAAGAACGTAGATCGGCAAAGTCTTGCTCCGCACTGAATATAGCAGGGTGAACGTGGTTACGGCCTCCCACGATTGCAGACCGAAGATTTGCAATGCGTGAGCCTCCGCTTCTGATGCAACGGAAGTGTCGCAAAGGATCCTGCAGTTCATCTTGAGCCTCGAGTTTCCTGGCTTGCAGAGGCTGTGGAGGTCGAAGAGTAAGAAATGGGAGTGCTTTATAGTTGCTGAGCGGGTTTGTCTGAGAGACATCCTCCGTCGGTCACTTGGCCTGGGGACAAGTATATGCTGCTTCTTCTGGCAGGGACTAGCTGATTGAATCGCAAGCAAATCAGACCTGGCCTAGTGACAAATGTGAAATGTTTCGTCAGGCGCGGATCAGATCATTGAACCGCGAGCGAATCAGTCCTTGGACCTGCTGAAGCTTTTTTGTTGACTGTACGCGTCTATATCGATCTTGAACCGCTAGCTTAGACGTGAATTATGCGAAGAACTTTGGGTCAAAACCCTTCGACAGCGTCGGACCTCGGCATTGAGCAGATTTGATAACACGTATTGTCGGCGTCTTGAAGATCCTGGTTCCAGGAACACATGCCATGGATGATGAGACGGCGGTAGACGGATAGACACTCAACCGAAGAGATTGTACCGGCAGAGCGCAGTCCGAATGGAAAATGTGACAATGTGAGGGAGCGATAAAACATTGGAACATATAGGTCAAGAGGTCCTCACTCTCATTGGCCCAACAGGCGTGTTCATATGTGTATTGTATTCATCAGAGCCGCCGATACATGCCCCCGGAATCTCCCAGCAACCATCTCAGCGGGTAGTGACACCCCAAAAGTAGCCATGTTTCCTGCCTAGTCTCTGCCAGCGAAAGCCTTAAGACCACCTCATCCAGACAGCGCAAATCACTCCTCCTTCATCTCCTCATCACCATCCTCGTCTCCCTCCCCACCCTGCTCACTCATCCCTTCCTCATCCCTCTCCCTCCCGACCATCAACCCTGGAAACAACCCCCTCTGATCCCCCACAACCTCATCATCCAACTCACTCAACTCGCTCTCATCATCCTCGCTATCCTGGATACTATTCTCCACAGTCGCGTGCCCCGAGCCCTCACCGCCAAACCCCACATTCGTCGAGGTATCCATGAGACGCGCGGCGTCTGTGTTCGAAATCAGTACAGAAGGCGGAGCGACACTTGACAGCTTCGGCGACGGCCTAATCGGGATAGCAGAGACGGGTGCGATGACTGGCTTTGTGACAGCGGCCTCTGCTCTCTTCATCAACTCCCGACGGCCAACGCCTTTTTGGCGCGCTGGCTTTGTAGAAGGTGGCTCGACTAGTGACTTCGTTTGCAAGATGGAAAAGGCGGGTCCCTTTTCCGTCGATCCGTCAATGTTCATGATGTTTTGCATGCTCATCATGTTGTTCCTCTGCTCGAGAGCCGCGCTCTGAGCTGGTGTTGGGGCTGGAGCGGGCGTGGAAGCTGTTGCAGTTGCTTCGGAGGGGAGAGGTGGCAGTGTTGGGCCGATTTGCTGGTAGATCATGGCGTACGCGTCGCAGATGAGGTCATCGATAAGGAGTGGTTTCATGAGGCCGTTATTGAGACGACGGAGTTCGATGACTTCGCCGAGGATGTCCAGATTCGGCGACTCGGTTTGCGGGTCGTGGCACCAGGCCTCAAGGCGACCGGCCATGATCGTGAACTCCTCATGGTTGATGGACTTGAATACAGTGTCTTCGTGGCCCTGGGGGACACGACCGGCGCGGCGGAGCATCTGATACGGATTAGCCTTCGAATGGCGAGCAAGCATCAATGCGTTAGAGGCTGACTTACCTTGAGATATTCGATGCAGAGGAATTGCCAGAGTTTCGTATGCTCGTAGAACTCGTGGTTCTTCCTCCGCACCTTTCGGGCTAACGCCTCTAGACCGGCCCGGTCATTCGTCTGGACCAGTAGCAGGATGAAGAATTGGGAATAGCGAGTAGTATACACAAAGTGCCTACCAAGTCGCTCATTCTCTGGTCTCCATACCTGGATCTGCATCGTCTTCGTGAAAATGTGTTGGAATTCATTCTTGGCAGTCAGAGCAGACATATAGACATCGTCAGCGGACGGTTGGCCATAGTGGATGTTCGCAGCTCTGGCGGTCATCCGATGATGCCAATTGGATTTGTCCGCCGCACGAATATTCTTGAGAACCTTAAGAACGTACTCGTCCCAATCTTCGTGGTCCTGGGAATCCGGGTCAGATGCAAATTGAGGCACACCTCTGGCGTAATGCGAGGCCTGGAGTTTTGCGCTCGCTTCCTGAGGCAGTATCTCTTTGCGCTGCACGAGCTTATGGAGGATTGACAGGAGTTTATAGTGAGGCTCAAGTATCGGCTCTTTGCTCTTCTCAGGACGGCTTGGCAGAGTTTCGATCGATCGGATCAGAGTCGCCACTATCTCCTCCACGGTAGGCGAACCACTGCCTTCGTGACGGCTTTCTTCCGCCGTATGAAGCTTCCAAAGGCACTTGCTTAGCGCATACTGAGTATGCCAGTAGTCGGGACTCCTTGAGATGGACCGCTTGAGGAGTCCACTGGCAAACTTCCAGGCCTTGTATGGCGACAAGGGGGAGAATGGCGGGGACTTTTCGACCTCTGCCCTGCTTAGGAACTTCTCCTCGCTTTCCTTGAACAAGAAGGCTTGCATGGATAGCGGTGCACGCGAAGAGGCATACATGCGTTTCCCAAAGTCAGCGTAAAGCTTGGCCAGCTTGAATTGTACTTCCGAGGTATGGTCTGCGTTGCGAACAGCGGTCGCGACGGCCATGGTGTAACAACGGATTGCGAATCGCTGGTATTGCACAAGCTCTGGATCTTGCTTGTTGACTTTCTCAGCAGACCAGGCGACGAGTTCGTCAACTTGGTAGTCGTAGGCCTTCGCCAGGTTGTACCAAGTCTCCCAGCGCTCAGAGTCATATTCGATATCTTGGCCAAAGAAGGCTGTCGCAATGTTCAGGTCCTCGGTGGGTATCGGACTTTGTCTCTTGGCGTTCTGGGCTTCAAATCGATTAAGAACGATGCTGCCCATGAGAAAATGCCAACCTTTCGATGCGATGCGTGCGCTGCTCGCCGGTACTGGCTTTGTGGACAGACTTCCAACACCATGAACGCATCTATAGAGATCAAGAGGATTGATCGGCGCTTTGATGTAAGACAGATACTTGGCCCTGTTCAGGGCAAGGTCCTCGACTCCCGAAGGCTTGGTGCGTGCCAAATGACCATGTACCATATCGACGGTCTGACCCAGATTGGTCTTGTGAAGATCCTTGAAGTTGATCTTCTTCGTCTGGTACATCACAAAGTCAATGAGCTTTAAAGCGGTCTTTGAATCCAGGATGTCTGTGTCCTCATTGTATGACTGGCGTTCCGCAAGATTGGTGAAACAGTTGATACCGTACAGATCGTAGAGCACTTGACAAATAGTCTTATCGCGGATCTTCTTGTCAATCACGTCGTCTGCCTTGAACATCTTGAGGAGCTCATCTTTCATGACCCGGAGCATGATCTTGTTTGACGCTGCGGAAATGCCCCGTGTGCCCATTGCGTAATGCAGGTGCCTGAGGTATTCGAATCGGTCATCCATCGGAGTCGGATATAGATCAGGGTTTTGATCTTGGCCCTCCTTCAGCAACAGATACTGAAGCAGCCATCCGCGGACTTGCGTATCATGCAACTTGATGCCCACTGCTGGGGGAATTGGATTCATGGCGCCATCGTTTCCTGGCAGAGGCAATTGCTTGACTCGAACGCCATCCTCGTAAACAGTCACAGTGTTCAAGAGCCAAAGCATCTTACCAAGTGCGTTCAATGACGATTGCAAGTGCTTTTCATCCATGAAGTCAAACACACCGTCCTCAGGAATGAGCTTGAGGACCCTGACCAGGATCTCATCGATGATGCGAATCCATCTCAGGAGAGTGAAAGTTCTGATATCAGTGGCGGTTGTTTTCGAAAGACTCTGAATCTCGTCCACGAGAAGCTCTAAGCTTCGTAAGTAACAAGAGACTACCTTCGGCGTGTAGTTTATCATCTCATACGCCTGGCGCAGGCGCTGCCAAAGAGAGAGGCGTAAGGTGACATCTGCGCTTGAGATGAACTCTGTCATTGCTTGTAGAGGCGAAGGCCTGGTACCGTTGAGCAGCTGCGAGACCTCATCCGAGTGTGATTCGGCAGACGTTTCACCACTCTCGTCCAGACCTGACTCTTTCGAGTCACCCTGTGTGGTTATGACCTCTGCACTGTTGTCCGACTCGAGAATCGGCTCCAAGCTTTCTATAACAGTCACTGGGTCCTTCTCATCGTGTTGAAAAACCTTGACAAAGCATTCCTTCATGCTCATCTTTGTGAGCTCACGTTCAGCCGCCCCCACAGACAACTCCGGCATAATGGCATTATTCTGGACTTGAAGGACTGGCTCTGGAAGGAGTCCTGCGATTGTCTTCAGTTCTTCCACGCAATGAAGGACATAGCCTGGATCGACGTCTTCAGACGCATGAAGGTGGAATGTTGAAGCCCAGATGTGTCGAAACTCGAGTTCGTCAAGGACGGTATCTTTTCTCATGCTCGAGCGGAACTTGATTACATCTCGGGTAAGCTCAACCCACCTTTCGAGGCGGTCTCTTTGCAGTATCCGTGTTGAAACATCGACGCTACTACCCGGATGTCTGATCAGAGAGTAGATGTCCAGATGCAGTTCGAAGAGCGTCTGTATCATCTCAATCATTGACAATTCCTTGGCAGAAAATGCGTAGTATCTTCCATCGGATTGAGCTTCCAGTAGTCGATTGTCTAGCGCGGATGTTTCATGGACCAAACGGTTGTATATGAAATCGTCATTGTGGACAATCAACTGTACCACTACACGCTTTAAGTCGTCTGACCATTGGTGTCGCATGTAGCTCGATTGTTTTGCGTCGGAACCGCGGGTGCTTGCTGGGAAGTGGCCAGGTCTGAGTAAGCATTGCAAGAAGGACCAAGTAAGTTCCTGCGTCGACGTCCACTCAAAGGCGTGGGTCCCTGCCCATGTTATGAGGCCTTCACCGCTAAGCAGTGGCTTATTAGATTTCTGGGAGCTGCTCGACTTAGCATAGCCCAGGAACGCGTTCAGGCCAGCTTCTCTTGACGTGTCTGCCATCTGATCAATGGATTGACCGTTGAGCAGAGCAACCGATGTTTGTGATGGGCATGTTTGCAAAAAGGCATACAGATCTCCTACTGCGGTGCCTAACGTCTTCTGGTTGCCTTCGCGCTCCATGTCCTGGTCTCCTTGAATCATTTCCCTAAGCGCTTTCGGAACGCCAAGACCGGTTACTTTGAGCTTCTCCAACATCTTGTTGATAGCATCGAACATGAAATCGTCGGCATCCTCGAACACGCCACGTTGCCAGGCGATATGTTGCTGAACGACATCGACAGTGGTGGTGCCAGTACCACTGGCATCGCCAACAGACTCCCTAGCACGGATCCTCTTGCTCCTGCCTCGACGATCCTCGGCCATCTCAGTTAAACCTGCTGAATCGGTCGATCTCTTCCGTGTAGTTGCACCAGGTGTATCAAGCTTTTCGACAGCGACTAGATCATCACCACCATCTGACTTCTCGCCGCCAACGTCCTTCATTTCAGCATCACCATCTCTGTCGGGCGTACCCGTTATGGGCTCAGCTTCAATTGGCTCCTGTACCTTTGGAATCTCCTCAACGTGTATCTCCCGTGCCTTGTTCTGCGGTACAACAATCGCCGTGGAGAGGTCTGACGGAAGGGCAAGGTAAACGCTTGCTCCAGGACCCGGATCTACAAGTCCCTGCTGCTCTTGAAAGAACTGTTGCAGGATACATTCACCAACAATTGCCCATTCTGCTTTCGCAGCCTTCAAGGTGACGCGAAGCGGAGCTGCTGGCAAGACATCTCGTGAAGTTACGTTGTGCTGAATTGCTGCTGGGAAATTGTCAACCGCATACGGCGCAAGACGTTTCTTCAGGGCGGTAGATAGTTTCTTGCGCTGGATTTCCGATAAAGGCGCTTGCATCAGAGAAAGGTCGTCTTGCAAAGCTTCCACGAGCTCCTTCAGCTGCTGGCTCGCGAAGCCTTCTTCCAGACCGGGAATGCGCATCAGGCTGTCCAGGCCCTCGTCATCACCGTCCAGTACAGCCTCTAGGCAATATCTGGCTATCCTTCTACTTCCAACAAGTGTTGCAACTGAAGATGTGCGCGACCATAGGTCCAGGTCTGAATCGTCTTTATCCAGAGCCTCGGCGAAGTAACGTAGAGGGCCGCTCGTCGTAGCCGTGATATGCGCGGGGACCAGGGCAGCGAGATCATGACCAGCCGCTTGAAGCTCCTTCAGCCTGTGTCTCAAGACTTCCAGTACAAATTGGCCATGGTTCTTGTACGATAGGTGTAGTATTTGGGGCAAAGTATTGGGGGCATTGTCGGTATTGCCCCCCAACTGTACCGGACCGGCATCATAGTCGTCCAGAAAGAGGGTGTCGTAGTCTACATCCCCATGAATTTCGGTACGACGATACTCGGACAGCGACTCGGGGTATTTGAATATCTCGGACTCGAACAAGGCAGCGTACGCTTCCTTGGCTTCGGCGAAGGATCGTGGTCCTTCGGAGTGGTACTTCAGTGCGGTTTGGTAGAGCTTGAGGGCTTCCTCGATCTGAACTTCCTTGGTGTCGTCGATTTCGTCATCCGACTCATTGTCCGACTCGAGGTTGAGTGCTTTAAAGGTCGACTGCGTGGAGCAAGATTAGCAATTGCGCGGGGATGTGTGGGCTTCAGAAGCTCTCGGAGCTTACCATGATCTACCTTACGGCGTTGGTATTAGGACAGCCTGTCGCCGCAACAGATGCGGAGTGTGGGAGGTAGAGGGCATGGGCGACGCGCGCGGAGAAGAAGAAAGTAGCTTGAAGTGAAGGCTCCCGTGGTGAATGGCGGGAGCTTTGTGAGTTCGCGTCGTTACTTACTCGAGCGCGTCGGGTTCGGAGATGGATGCGCCACGGCCCTGTGGCTGGAGCATGGCTTGTGCTTCTGGGGTTGCGCTGATCGGGCTTCCAAGCATAGCGACACCTCCATCCCGTAATGCCACAAACTTCTTGAGCTCTCCCAACACTGCCTGCGCTGCTCTAGACTTTTGAAGCTTGATGTCGCTGTTGTAGCTACCAACCGCTCCCATCTGTCAACCATGGTCTTCCAACCCGCCGTTCCTGAGTAGGTCCGCATCTATTTATGTCCACCCCTTCATATGCTCGTCCGATATCCCCAAAGTCCCATTGAATGCTGTATCTCTTATTCAGCACCCTATACTGCGGTCGCAAGCATTATCACAATCGAATTCAACATGCTGTAGAAGCTCCCCGTGTCCTACTTTTAGCTGACGTGTACTGTTCTCCACCCCAGGATCTTCGAGGATGAGATACACACCGTTGTCGAAGCCCGCACCGAAACCCTTCAAACGCTGCGGGAACTAGGACCGCCCGATCTCGTACACCTCATAAAGCAACCGAAGTCAACGACCAAGCAGGTGTGTAGACCCAGAGGTATTGGGCCATGTCTTCGCGGGGTGCTAAGAGATAGGTTAGGTAGGGGTATACCACCACGTCACCGGTGTCGACGCATCTTCCTCGGCCAGTCTAGCAGCCTACATCAACACCCTCACGTATAACCCGAACGATAAGACGAACAAAGTGGTGTCCGGATTGTACTGGTAGGCGGATGCATGGAACGTTCGAGCTCGATAGCCTGGCTGATTTGCGCAGTTGCTACAATGCATTCTCACGGTTGGACATGCGAGTGCAGGTTGCCATTCCTGGCACCGTCGAAAGCTATTGCATAGACGAGCGCGGCGAAAAACGAGTGGCTTCTGATGAGCTGTGGTTGGAGACCTACCTATGCAGCGTCCTTCGAGCATACTCATACGCGGATGATGGCTCGGGTGACACCATCAAGAAGATCGTTGGCGTCAGAAGATTCAACCCTATCACGAGCACAGAGGCCGAGCACAAGTTCTTGGATGCCGCCGAGCGTCTCTTCTTCAATGGCTGGCAGCTTGGATCCGACCCGGAGATCCAGGTACCCAATCTTGTGTCGAACCACTTGACCACCGGTCTCTTGGACTACATACGTACGAGTGGTCGCTATACGTCCGGTATCAACCTTTTTGAGAAGCTCCGCAGCCGCGACCCGGAAATATCCTCATTGCTTGCACGGGTCTACATTGCCGCAGATGAAGAAGTCAAAGCAGTGCAATTGCTCCACGAAGCTATCCAAGAGCTGTCAATGGATTACTCCTTACTCGATTGCCAGGCAGACTTCCTCAATAAAAAGGGGCGCCCCGACCTGGCCCTCGGTATCGCGAAGAGAAGCGTTGTATCTGCGCCTAGCGAATTCGGTACATGGGCCAGACTTGCGGAGATTTACGTCAGCCTTGAGCAATGGGATATGGCCCTCCTGACACTCAACTCATGTCCCATGTTCACCTATCAAGACAAAGATGCGCCGCGCATGCCAGAACCCCTCCGCGTCTCGCTACCGGTGATGCCAGAAAGCGTATGCGACGAGATTGACGATAGCGGCGGCGTCGGCGATGTAGATATGGTCCATCCCACGCTGCGGAAGCTGCACGCTGCCGGGTTCAAGGGAACCTTCCTCAAGGCCTACATTCTGCTTACCAAGATCACCAAAAAGATCGGTTGGGATCAACTGCTCCGGATACGTAGCCAAGTCTTCGTCATGGAAGAAGAGTACAGACACGAAAAGCAAGCAGTATCACATCACCATGGCTCGTCGAGCCGTAACGCCAGCACCAGCGCCATCCGCTCACCTAGCCCACAAGCCAACGGCCACGGTCCCGTCGAGACGACCGAAGAAGGAGACAACAACGCCGAAAACTCGAAGCCGAATGGCAACGCCCATACCGCACAGGAAGCAGGCGACGACCTCGAAAAGCCACCGCACACTGTAGCCTCCGAAGTCGTCAAAGCAGGCAGTGACGAGCCCGCACCCGCCGACCCAGACCACCAGTCCTACACGCAATTCCAGAACAAGCGGCTTTGCGAGCGCTGGCTCGACAACCTCTTTATGGTCCTGTACGAGGACCTGCGCGTCTACACCATTTGGCGCACCGAAATGGCACAGTACCGCCAACAGCAACTGCTGTACAAGAAGACGCCCGAGGAATGGGAGATTCTGGGCGAGTTGGCGGAGCGGCTGCATCATGGGGATGAGGCGATTGAGGCGTATCAGGCTTGTTTGGGAATGCGCTTCTCACCGAAGGCGATGAAGGGCGTGCTTAAGATGTATGAGGATAGAGGAGATGTGAGGAACATTCTCGGGGCTGTCATCAGGTTGGTGACGTGGCAGTATCGGTGGTATTCTGAGGTAAGTCTGCACAGCCATCTTGAGCGTGTTTCGTTTTCGAGATATGAAACGGTACTGATACAAGTTCCACAGTTCTCCCCATCACTGCTCTTCACCATTCGTAGGCTCATCGAAGAGGAGGGCTCCCTCAAGGTCCGCAGCATCGTTCAGGGTACCAGTCTGCCACAGCACGTCCTGGATCTCACGCATCAGTACACTGCTCTGTGCGCGGCCTTCCGCAGCAGCGGCACCGAGTGACTCTCACGGAATTAGCGACGTTAGCGTTCTATCCCTCTTTTTGTTAGATCTGCAAAGAGCAACATTGGACTGTCGCTGTCAACAAAAAATAAGCCGGTGTCACCTGGGCCTTGCTTCTAGCCGTTTGCGTTGTGTGGAGCTTTTCTTGAGGCAGCATTTTGTAGAAGATACCTTTTCAAGTCTGAGCAAAAGAAGGGCGTGCTGTCAAGGGAGATATGTGGTTAAGTCAAGGGACATTGTGCTAGAGGGATTGTCTTTATGTTCTGCAATTGGGGTTTAATTCACGACCAAATTTTATCGAGGCGTAGAGTGCTGGTTCTGCTGGCATTTCATTGTCCGTTCCGCTGAGATCTGGTGGTATTCCGGCGAGACGTGTCACTCTCATCTGACTGTCTTAGGCGGCCTAAGATTCCGGAATCAATGATGTTTAATGCAGCTTGGACTGCAGGATTCCGTTGACGACAAGTTTGATCCCATTGCGGTGTATTTGAAAGGGGTCGTATATCGATGAATGGCGCAACGTGTCGAGAAAGGGCCAATCGTTCATCCTGTAGCGCGACATTGCCAATCCCATCTCTGCTGCACTGGTCGTCCAATTTTGTTGCTTGCAATCAATGTAATTTTCCATTTATACCATGATCGCCAGCAGAACCCAGAAACCTGGGGTTGCAATGCAGAAGCCCCAGTGATAGTGACAAGCCCCACGGCAGCACCAATCCATCGATGAATCGACCTTGTTCCTCCCCAAACACCATCCGCTGCACACAGCCAAACCGAGCTCCTTAACGGTAAGACTTTTGGTATCTCGAGCGGGCACCGGGACCGCCGAACTTCTTGGGCTCGCACCGTCTGTTGTCGGCGACCAGGAGAGTGCGGTCGTACTGGACCAGCGCCTGCTTCAGCTGGTTCTTGGAGTGCTCGTCGACGTACTTCTGGTAGTAGGCAACCTGTGGCGCGGAATCTTGATTAGTATTCTGGCGCTTCCCGGGGTAGCGATTCTTCAGCCCGCTGAAGGCAGGCATAGAAGCCTGGTGAGACGTACGATCGACTTGGCGATGGCCTGGCGGATGGCGTAGACCTGGGAAGTGTGACCACCACCGGAAACGCGAACCCTGATGTCGACACCAGCTGCAGTATCCCATGTCAGCTCCTAGTTCCGACAATATCTCCTACGACTATCCACGCATCCAGGATATGGGCTGCTACGCACCGAACTTGTCAAGGCCGAGGATGAGGACGGGCTCGTAGACCTTGAAGCGCAGGATCTCAGGCTGGACGAGCGAGAGCGGCTTGCCGTTGACCTTGATGAGACCCTTGCCGGCCTTGCAGTGGGCGACAGCGGTGGCCGTCTTCTTCTTGCCGAAGCATTGCACACTCTGGGTGGAGGCCATGGTTGGTTATGCGATGGATGGCGGCGACTGTCGAGGGTGTGCCGTGTCGTTCGTCGGGGATTTCGTCGTCGTCGTGCGTCGCTTCTGCTCGGAGTCGCGGGCCAAACCGAATTTTGCTCGCTAATGGATTGTGCGCGGCACTAGCCGTTTCGATCTTATCTAATCAGTCGCCATCTCCAGCGCTGCCTTTTACGCGCCGCTGCCTTCATGTGTCACACACGCCCGTTTGCACATTGTTTCTGCTGCACAGAAATCTCTTCACTCGTTCTCTCTCACTCTCCCTCCTTCTTTTCCCCTTTGCTGTTGACTTCTCTTTCTTTGATCCAGCCAAGTTTGCTTCTCTTCTGCGACATCCTGCTTGAGATCTCCGTCTCCGCCACCATGCCTCTCTACGCTCTCGGCTCCAACGGCATGGGTCAGCTCGGTGTCGGTCACGAGGAAGATCTCAATGCTCCGCAGCTCGTCCGCATTGATGGCCTCAAGAACCCCATCCAGATCGCCGCTGGAGGCAACCATACCCTAATTCTCCAGGAGAACGGCGTAGTTCACACTGTTGGCGACGTCAGCCACGGCCGCTGCGCCGACAACCAGTGTGCAGGCAAGAGCGACTTCGCCAAACTCATCAGCATGGTCGCTGCGACCTGGACTGCCTCCACTTACGTCTCGGCCGAAGGCTCAGGTGCTGGCGTTCCCCAAGTCCAGGAAGCGGTCTATGGTTGTGGTCAGGGCATGAAGGGCGAGCTTGGTCTTGGAATCGCTCTCACATCGTGGACTTCGCCTAAGCTTCTCGAGTACGAACTGCAGAACTTCCCGCCTCGCGGCACCAAAGTCGTCGACATCTCCTCCAGCATGGGCCACACAGTCGTCGTCCTCGACAACGGAACCGTCTACGGCTGGGGCCAAGGCCGAAAGGGTCAGCTGGGCCAGCCTGAAGACGCTGCCTGGTCCCCCCGCAAGATCGAAGGCATTCCATTCCCAGTCAAGCGCGTCGCCTGCGGCAAAGAGTTCACGTACCTTGTGGGCGATTCTGCACAAGGTCATCACATGATCCTCGGTGCAGACAAATGGTCGGTCAAAACCAATGCCCCAGAGAAGGTTCCCGACTACGTCGATATCGGTGCGGCCTGGGGAAGCATCTACGTGCTGCTCCATACTGGCAGATTGCTTTCCTGGGGTCGCAATGATCACAAACAGCTGGCTCCGGACGGTCTACCCTCTCTTGACATGATCGCCGTGGGCAGCGAGCACGTCCTTGCAAAGACCTCGAGGGGCAAAGTCATCGCCTGGGGCTGGGGAGAACACGGAAACTGCGGCGTACCGATCAACGCGAACGGCGATGTTGCCAGTTGGAATCACATACCGGTCCAGGGAAAGGTTAAGCTGCTTGGTGCCGGCTGCGCGACAAGCTTCATCTACACCGAGTGATTGATAAGGCATTGGTCTTCAAAATCAATGCTGCATGTCAATCACAAGTGAGCTGTTCCTCAAGGCGCGGGCCCCGAACGTACCAAAAAGTCATTTCAGTAAGCACTGAACTCATCAAGGCATCAGGCGCTCGTTGACTACATAATCTAGGTCTCTGCTCTCGAACTCACAGAAACATAACCATCACCTTACCCAGCAAAAAAGCGAAAGCAGTCTTGAGCTTATCGCCATAATATGTCCGCGGGTTTTGACGTCTACCACAGACCGCCAGGTATCTGCTTCGGGTTAACCTCTGCACATGATACTTGGGTCAGGTTTGGACGTACCTGGGACAACCTTTGCGTTGGCGCGAGACCATCTGCATTCTCATGAGTTCCTGGCCTGGATACTGACCCCCGGGATCCACTATCTCGGAAGGTTGGATGGATTCCACCCTGTCAAAAACATTAGCATCACTTCCGACTAGACAGTCACAAATTGATGCTTACACTATCAGCATTGACATCCCATCCAAGTGTCTCTTCATCGTCCCTATAGTCCGTGGGATCCCATTGGTGGTCCCCTTCTCCCTGCTGCACGAACAGGGTTTCCGAGTCCACCTCTTGTTGCTGTGACAATGATGGCTGCTTCGCTGAACCAGGAGGTTTCCGCAAGCGCGCAGAAGTACGCGATGCTGGTATCGAGGGAGGCGGCATCTCCGCGTTCCTTCCGCTCGTTGATTGTGCGGCGGCTGATGGCGCCCTGGAAGAGGCAGCAGCAGAGATTGCATGCGCGGGAGCGGGCATTGCTGCGGCCTGGTAGTCCCCGATTGTCATGAGAGTGAATTCGCAAAGCATGCCTGTCGAGCTGTAGCTGAATTGTAACGGACGCGTTGGCTGCGAGAAGAAGGCCTTGATCTTGGTCTTCAAGGTGTCGGCGTGCGTTACGATTGCCTTGAAGTCTTTGACACTGATTATGACATGCATCTTCTCAACCGCTTCGAAGTGATCGAAGTCGCTGGCACTGATGGCGACTGAGGTCTGCAAAGGATGCTTTAGGATATCTCTTCCGTTAGTGATCTTTTCTGTGAAGCTCGTGTACGTCACACGCCCGTTCTCGGCGTACATGTCCAGCTGTTCGGTCCTTGAGCCGAAGTACTCGATTGTTTCCCTAAGCATTGAGGAGCGAATGGACCAGCGGTTGCTCGCTGATGCTTTGTCGAAGAGTGCGTGCATCACCTCCACCGACTCGTAGGTGAGTTTGTAGGTCTTTGTGACGCCTAGTCGACGCTGTCAGGGAACGAATGTAAAGAGCTTTCTCATACATACCTTGATTGCAGACCATGCGGATAATCAAGCGGCATTCTGCCTCATCGGGTCTGTCTTGCAAGCTAACTTCGCACCGTTCTAAAACCGTGTCTCTTCCCCTCGGATCGACCTGTCTACCTTTGAAGACAGATATCAAAGCCTGTGTGCTGGTTAAGATTGAAATGATTGATCGAGATGATAGTGGAAGTCGGCAAACCTTGTTCATGATGCGGCAAGTAAACCGGCCTTCGACACTGTTCGTACTCGGCGAGAATTCATAGTTTGAGAAGAACTTGGAGGCTTCGAGAGCAAAAGAAGCATAGGCAGACTTGGAGGAATTCAGAGCAGTAAGGGAAAGCTGACAACGCGGATATGGTCAATATACGATGACTGTCTCGTTGTCACACTACACCTACCCGGTCGCGCCTCGCTTCGATAGAGACCGTTTCGCTGAATTTCGCCAGGCATACCAAGGCGTCATGTAGGGCAGCCGATGCCGAGGGCATCAAGGTGAAGTTGAGAGTGACCATGGCCTGGACTGATTGAACTGTGCTGATTGTTTGGATGAGCGGCCGTGGTGAGCGGTTCCTCAGCCCTAACGGTAATTGATCTCAGAGCAGCACATCAAGTCGGCTTGACACCGGTCTGCTCACCCGCTGAAATCTGGCCGTTCAATTTGAAGTCAAGTTTCGCTTGAGAGCATTAGTCATGCAGCTTGTGTTGATGTTGTCTTTCCACTTCCCGCAAAGTTGAAAGGAAGACGCGCTCCCGCAACCGAACGCGTCTGCGTCATCGCCTTCGCTCCATTGCCCGGCCCACCCATCAATCAACACCCGACCTTCGCCGCGCGCATCTCGAGCAATCATGCGTCCGACATTCGACGGTACCAACGCGCCAGACGACACCAGAATCACCTTGCCCGACGATATCCTGCACGTATTCTGTGAGGAGATTGCCCGCCAGCGCGACTTCGACACCCTCTTTCGCTGCGCCCAGGCCGGAAAGCGACTCGCCACCCCTGCACTAACTCATCTGTACCGGTAAGCAAGCGGTCGCATTGATTATATCAGTGGTAGAGACCGATCACTCGCTGACTGTCAACAAGAAACCAACAACTCTGGCCAGGACTCGGCGGCAATGACTCCGTGCCTCAGGCAGAGCAGCTGCTCCTCGTCCAGAAATGGTCTATCCTGTGGAGATCTCTCATTGCTTCGGCGTTGGGAACGACTCTCTTCCCCTACTGCAAATTCCTCCATGTCCTCGACCTGAGAGATCTAACCTATCTCCTCGAGGATGACAAGTTCCATAAGGTCTCTAAGTGCGCCGCCCGCTTTCTTCTCAATATGCGCAGAGCTGATCCGCCTCTAGGAGATTCTTCGCTGGTGAAGTGGCCAAGTTCAACATCACAGTCAACAAGGCGACTTCTTCACGTGTGGCAGGCAAGACAGTCAGGCGCCTTGACATTGTAGCCGCAATAGATGCTATCGGAGATGGTTTGTTGCATTATCCGTCCCTGCAGATCCCTGAAGCTCATGGTAAAGCAGTCATTACGCAGCATGCGCCCACTCTGGAGATGATCTCTGGCTTCGGTATGTCTCGCTCTCTATATCATCTGTATGAGTATCGCAAGTCTAACGAATATCGTACAGTGCTTTCCAGCGCGCTTGTTAAATGGGCTCCTCGGCTTGCACGCCTCAAAGCGCTCGAGCTTTGGGAAGGCAGAGCACTTGCCGACGAAGGTGCCCAGAAAGCAATCCTAGAGAACTGTCCGAGATTCGATAGCCTCAAGTTTATGCTCTGGTTTGTCCCACGTTGCGTCTTCTCTAGAATTATGCTGACTTATCTAAAGGGAAGGACCAGAGGCCGACGCAGATATGTCGAAGTTCATTCGAGGCATGCAGACCCAGAAACTCCGATGGTTCGAGACCTTCAACCGGGCAGACATTGGAGCCGAAACCTGTCTTGCTCTGAGCGGTCACGGCACCAACCTCAAGACTCTCAAGCTCAACCTAAAAACTGAAGGTCTGCAACACTTGGGACTGCTCAAGGGCTGCACCAAGCTCGAAACGCTGGAGCTTGAGCACATTGAAGAACGGACACATCCTACTGATCTCGAGCAGGAACACAATGACGTATTCCACGAGATGCTCGATTGGCTTCGCCAATGCACCAGCCTGAGGACGCTCACTTTTGGTGGCTTTCCATCTGCACCAGCTTTGTGTACCCCATTGCTTCTCCACAACGACACAAGGCTTCACAGCCTGAAGGTGGACATGTACAATGCAGGCCTCAACCAAGACTTTCAGCGCGCACTGGGTCATCAGCCGGATTTGCAGAGTCTGTCGTTGACCTCCGAACCCGACCAAGCCATTGAGCATCCGGATACCATCATCCAATCCATCTGCCAATGCAAGAAGCTTCGCGACCTCAAGCTCACCGGTGTCTCCGACACGTTCGACAATCCTCATATCGATGCTCTGGCCCGCGGTCTCCCGAACCTTGAAGACTTTTACTTCACTGGCGACACAATTCAGGATCAAGTGCTGATCTCCCTTGCTGGCCTCAAGAATCTGAAGCGCGTGGACATGGCTGCCCTGACGGACTTCACGTTTCTCAGCCTCATGCGTTTCGTCAGGAGTCTGGGACCGGGAAACCGCGGTATCGAGATCATAATCGCTGCCGCCTTACCATCGACTATGCTATCTAACGACCAGATCGAATGCATCCGCGCAGAAGTCGATAAGAGGCTCGACGGCCGATTCGACTATCAGCCGTACAGAGGTATGCATAATTCATATATCAGCCTGTTCGGAACCCATTGTTCATCGGTTTGACTAATAACCTCATGGCATAGACCCCGATATGACGGACTTTGAAAGCGATGGTTCTGATTAATGAGCTGGGTATACCAGCGCTTTGCGCACATTCAATGGGTCTTTTCGGCGCACCTGGAGGTATTCTGCTTGTGAATCTGGGGAACAATAACAATGGTCATGGGTAAAGGTTTGGGAATCTCAGGCTTGGAGATATGGGACGGGCATTAGGTTGGTCGGCGCAAAGACTCCCAAGGATTTCCGAATGTAACGTTATGCATGTAACAACACCAACGTCTACAACCCGTCTGCGCGGGCTTGTGTAGAAATACAACGTGTGGCAATGTCCCCATCAATCATCACGATCGTGACGTCTTGAGTGGTTTCTAGGTGGATGGCAAAGTCTCGCTTGAAAACGCCCCGATTGCGGGCGGGGCCCGGGAAACTGACGGGAACCGCTGAACGTCAACCAAAACAAGTAACAAAACAGAACCAAAATCTCCCAGTCGGAACAGGTCCCCGAGACAGAGGATGACAGAAAAGCGTATTCTCGTCATTGCCGGCTCTGATAGCTCTGGTGGAGCGTACGTATTCCTCTTTTCTCGCTGTTCATCACCGCACGAACTTTTCGTGGCCGGGGCTTCAATCTGCACCGCCACCCTTGCGGCAGGCAACTACAATTGAATGTTGTCAATCCATGACGAATAAGACAAATCAAGCAACTGATGCTGACATGATTGGCCACACAGCGGCGTCGAAGCTGACCAGAAAGTCATCGCGGCACATGGCTGCTATGCGATGACGGCGACAACGGCGCTGACGGCGCAGAATACCCAGGGTGTCATCGATATCCACGAGACGCCATCTGCGTTTGTCCGGAAGCAGATTGATGCGTGTGTTGAGGATGTGGGGGTTGATGTTGTAAAGACCGGTATGGACTTTTTACTGCGTGACTCTTCCTATTCAATTTGGCCTCTCCTTATTTCCCTATGCCATTTTATTTCCCTTGTCGAGCCTTTGCTATGCTTTGAATCTATGAGGACGCTGTTCATTCATTGATAGTATCTTCGAAGGTATGCTTGCGTCCGCCGAGACGATTAGCGTTGTCGCGGACGCGCTGAGAAGGCATCGTATTCCGATCTCAGTCATAGACCCTGTACGCCATCTCCATCACCTCCTTTCCCGTACTCCATTTCTTACTCAATTATCTGGAGGACAACTAGGTCATGGTGGCTACTTCGGGCGCCGCATTGCTTCACTCAACGGCTATGGAAACGCTCTGCACCCAACTTCTTCCTCTAACCACCATCCTCACCCCCAATCTCCCGGAAGCACAAGTTATCCTTCAGCACGCTGGGAAACCTTGTCCCGAGCCTAAGAGTGTGGATGACATCGTGACCATGGCAAAGGGTATCCAAGAGCTAGGACCGAAGTGGGTGCTGCTGAAGGGAGGCCATCTGCCACTGACAAGAGATAGGGTGGTCAGCAGCGAGGGGTCCGGAAAGGAGATTGTGTTGAATGTGCTTGTTGGAGATGGCGAGACGACTATCCTTGAGAGTGAATATATCGAGTCGAAGAACACGCATGGTACGGGTTGCTCGCTTGCTTGTAAGTCCTCTCCTGCGTACAAATATTGGACTTGTCTGAGACATGACAACAGCTGCTATCGCTTCGAGACTTGCTTCTGGGATGGACATGAAGCAGGCAGTCCGGACAGCGAACTACTACATCGAAGCTGGCATCAAAACAAGCAAGAACCTCGGAAAAGGATGCGGGCCCATCAACCATTTCCACTCCACATACACCCTTCCATTCTCCCCGTAAGCCCTCCCCCAACATCCTCATCAATCCTCTCACCAACAACTCCATCCACCACAGCGGCCACTTCCTCGATTACCTCCTCACCCGCCCCGACATCATCGAACCCTGGCACTCACACACCCACCACGCTTTCGTCCAGCAGCTCGCCGACGGCACGCTCCCGCTCGCCAAGTTCAAGAACTACCTCGTGCAGGACTACCTCTTCCTGATCCAGTTCTCGCGCGCCAACGCCCTGGCCGCGTACAAAGCGAAGTCGCTGACCGATATCAACAAGTCGGCGAGAATCGTTGCGCATATCCAGGAAGAGCTCAATCTCCATATAAAGTACTGCGAGGGTTTTGGGCTGTCGATAGAGGATATTGAGGGACAGGAGGAGCACCAAGGTATTTATGGTGTCTGTTTTATCATTGTCCCCTGCTATCCACGTCTCCGTATTCACTGCATTCACCCCCGTGAAATCCCAACATTACTAACACATCCCCCTTCTTCCACCACACAGCATGCACAGCCTATACCCGCTACGTCCTCGACATCGGCCAATCTGAGGATTGGTTTGCGCTGCAGATCGCACTCCTGCCCTGCCTGCTCGGCTACGGCGTCATTGCTCGTCGTTTGTATAATGACCCCAATACCAAGCGTGACGGTAACCCATACTGGACCTGGATCGCGAACTACGTTGCCGAGGACTATGTTCAGGCTGTGGACACTGGAAAGGGTATGTTACCTCATCATTGTTTCGCTCTCCTACCTGACATTACGCGCCGCTTCTCCCTATCTTCTTCTATAAGCGTCATTAGTGTATTCCGTGTCGGTGTTTCTTTCCTGGGAAATTTCGAGGCCATGGCTGGAGCTCGGCTATTGGATTTGGGAAGTTTTGGACTCTACCGCTGACTTCATGTGATACAACAGAAATCGCGGAAAGACATGCCATGAGGCAGAGTGTGTACAGAATCGAGGAATTGGCCAAGATTTTCATTCATGCAACAAAGGTACGCGAAGAACAAGTAATCGGGGTTCTTACCCCCTCTCAGTGTATGAATTGAACTGGTGCTGATACATTCCGCTCAGATGGAGATGGGCTTCTGGGACATGGGATCTTTGTAGAAGTCGAGTGCTCAAACGATGAACAAACAAGAGCATAGACAGAAGTGCAGTCTTCGAAGTGTGAATACCATATTTCCACAAGATCAAATGAGACGAGAATGGAAACAGATTAGAGAACAGGCCCCACCATATATTGAAACTTGTTCCAACCCAGTTTCACGGTCATCAGCATCCCAACGCCATCAATAAAACCATTATCCCAAAACTCCCATCCTTCCTATACTCAACCCTTGATATCAAAACTCGTTCCACACCCACAACTACTACTTGCAGCTGGATTATCCACAATCTTGAACTGACTCCCTATCAACTCCATCGTATAATCGACCTTACTCCCCTTCAGTAATTCCAAGCTCGGCTCATCCAACACGACTTTCTGCCCCTCCGGCCCCTCAAAAACAGTGTCTTCTTCCTGAGAGACTTCGGACATCGAGGTCAGCGACATGAGGTACTGGAAGCCGTGGCAGCCGCCTGACTCGACGGTGACGCGGAGGAGGAGGTTGGGGTTTTGGTCCGAAGTTTGGATTTGCTTGAGGCGCTGGGGATGGGGTGTTAGTGTGTGCTTTGAAAGGGACGCGGAGAGGGTTGGGGGCTTACGTTTGCGGCGCGGGGGGTTAGTTGGACAAGCATCTCGTTGCCGTCCTCGTCTTGACGCGGGTTCAGGATGGTGCGGTGCGTTATCGGTGGCGGAGTCGGCTTGCTTGGCATGTTTGGCTGTGCTGACTGTGGAGGAGTTGCAGTTGGCGCTGAAGGTGTAGGGGCAGATGTCGCAGCTGCAGACGGGGCTACAGCGCTCCATAGCGGCATCGATATGGTGGCGGCATGTCGCGGAGTGGTTGTGAAGCTGCGGCGTAACTGTGTGGCGCCTTGTCGCAATGTTGCGGGTCGTCGAGCGGCGATTTGCATGGAGCGCATGCAGGAGGCGCAGATGGAGGGAATGGCGGCCATCGTGGAAGTTCGTCAGGTACGTGAGGTACTAGGTGGTGGTGATGTCGTGACTTAGGATAGCGAGTTGAAGATGATGGTTGCTGACCAACGCCTTCGGAGGTCCGGGGGCCAATGCATGGAGAGATGGATGCGTGCCCCGCCATCCATCCCACCTCACAATCCCGCCACCCATCTCAACACTGAACAATGGCTGCTCTACGAACAGACGCCGAGAGCTTCACTGAAGCCTACGCCAAGCAACTCGATACCTCCGACCCCATTGCCAATCTCCGCAATGAATTTATAATCCCCACGCGCTCCAATCTCAAGCGCAAGCGTCTCGGTGACGACTCCGGCACCATTACTCTCCCCGAAACAATCAACAAGATACTCCCAGAGAACGACCTGACGTTCCCATCCACCTATCTTTGCGGTAATAGTCTGGGCCTGCAGCCGAAGCGCACGCAAGAGTACATTCGAAAATACCTTGATACCTGGGCGTACAAAGGCGTATATGGTCACTTCCAAGAGCTGGAGGATGCCGTGACGGATCCATGGGTAACCATTGATGAGAGTGTGAAGAAAGGGATGGCGAAGGTGGTGGGCGCGCAGGAGGATGAGATTGCCGTCATGCAGACGCTCACTGCGAACTTACACCTGGCCATGTGTAGCTTTTACCGCCCAACAGAAGAGAGGTACAAAATCATAATAGAAGGAAAGGCCTTCCCGTCCGATCACGTACGTATATCATCACAAGAGTCCGGTAGAGAAGATGAGAACAAGGGCTTACAGACAGCCCTCCATTAGTACGCCGTCCAATCCCAACTTCACCACCACAACCTCTCTCCCAGCAACGCCCTCGTTGAACTCAACCCCCCCGACCCCAACACATCCTACATCCCAACCTCCCACATCCTCTCAACCATCGATGCCCACGCCTCCACCACCGCCCTCATCCTCCTCCCCGGCATCCAATACTACTCCGGCCAGCTCTTCGACATCCCCACCATCACCGCCCACGCCCGCGCAAAAGGCATAACCGTCGGATGGGATCTCGCCCATGCCGCCGGCAACGTCCCCCTCTCGCTACATGACTGGGACGTCGATTTCGCATGCTGGTGCACGTACAAGTACCTCAACGCCGGGCCCGGTGCCATAGCCGGACTCTTCATCCACGAGCGACACAGCAAAGTTTCCAGCAAAGACAACGGAGAACTGGACTACCGTCCCCGACTCAGCGGGTGGTGGGGCAGCGACAAAAGCTCCCGCTTCAGGATGGAAAGCACGTTCAGGCCCACCCCCGGCGCCTCGGGCTTCATGCTATCGAATCCCTCCGTTGCGGACACCACTGCCGTCGCTGCCTCCCTCTCCGTCTTCGATCAGACTTCCATGACCGAGATGCGCCAGAAATCGCTTCGTCTGACCGCATACCTCGAACACCTTCTTTTCGCAGACAACCCTTCCCCCAAGACTGCCGGGGACCAGCACCAAGTGCGGCCGTACACGCTCATCACGCCAGCGAACCCGGCCGAGCGCGGGGCGCAGTTATCGTTGCGGTTGAAGCCAGGGCTGTTGGACAAGGTGATGAAGGTGTTGGAGGAGAGGGGCGTGGTCGTTGACGAGAGGAAGCCGGACGTTGTGCGTGTGGCGCCGGCGCCGTTATATAATGGGTTTACAGACGTGTGGAGGTTTGTGAATGTGTTTATGGAGGCTTGTGATGAGGCTGTGAAGGAGGGCGGGAGTGTGGGGGAGAGCTTGATGGTGGAGGGTGGAGAGGAGAAGGGTGCGTGGGCGGAGGTTAAGTAGGGAAGTGTGGTTGTGAGTGGATAAGGTTGAGAATGAATAGATGCCGTCTAGGCTTGCTTCAACAGTCTGGGAGGTCGACTTGGGCTTTCTTCCAGAGGCACACGAATGCGGTCAAGGATTTGGCGACATGTGATTGGACACCTAGAATGTTTATAGGTTTGTGATTTGGACCACACCAGGAATAGGTAGGTATCTCATGCGACCGAAAGTCGGGCAATAGGCATCATCTCAAGCACAAGAGCACGGTGATGGACAGAAATAGTAGTTCTGGGTTATCGGATTCCTCTCTCACTAGAGAGAATGATGAAGTGATGAAGGCCATGCAAGAGGCGTACCCCTTAACTGTGACCAGCTGAGCTCCCATCCCTGACCTACGTACACCAGTCGTGCCAGTAAATTCCTTGACCCGAGAAAAGAGGCTGAGAAGAATACATCGCGCCTTCAGACGACCGATGACTGAACCCATGTAGGCTGTTTGCCGCTCCGAGGAGAAAGAGAACGGGGGAGGAAATAATACTACGATACGTCACCAGAGAAAGTATGAAGAGTGAGAGAAACAGTGGTTCTGCCATTTAATGATCTGCATCATCAGAAGTCCACGGGCAGCCACAAGCAGACAGCAACACAAAGGCAAGCACAACGCGCCTAGAAACCCGGTGCAGCCGACACGCCCCCAACGCCCAGATTCGGGAACGCAGCCCTGAACGGCGCCACATGGCCCGGTACCGGCGAACCGATTTCTCCCAAGCCCGCTGCGATCGTGCCTCGCATGCCTTTGTTAGCGGACGGGGAGTCGGGTTCGAACTTGACTGCCGTGCCGCCGTCAGGCAGGTCTTTGCGGAGTAGGAAGCCGCCGCCGTTGTGCTGGTCGCCTTCCGTCTCGCAGATGTCGATGACCTCGTCTTGCTGGACTTGGGCGTCGGATGGAGAGCGGAAGTTCTCGATGGCGCGCAGGATGGCGGGCAGGTCGTAGAAGCCGTCGGCGGAGGGAGTGGTGCCGGCGAGCTGCTTGCAGGCTTGGCAGACCATCAGGCGGACGGCTCCGGGACGGGAGATGCTCGCGCGGTGGCCGACGAAGGCGTTGGACATGGATGTGGGCCAGCCGCCCGTGCTTGTTGGCGATGTTCCCCAGGTCGCGCTGCTCATGCTGGGGGGACCAAAGGGCATGGCAGGCGTGTTCCACGCAGATGCGCCGGTGCTGGGCAGACCGAAGGAGTCCATGCGCCCTTGACCTGGACCATCGGCGAAGAGAGGTGATGTCCCGAAAAGACGGCTGCTGCGGGCGGCGGGAGCCATGCTACCACGGCGAACGTCAGCGGCCGAGTTCGGGAAAGGCTCATCGCTGCTGTCATCTAGGAGCGCGCTGCTGCCAAGGTGGTTGCTCAAGTCGTCGATGTCTGTGTTGATGGGCTTTCTGTTCTCCTGGCTGACCTCATGAGGCTTGACGCTCGACGGACGTTGGATGGGTGTAGGTCGAGCGATCGGGTAGGCTGGCGCACCAGAGACAGGGACGCTGTCGAAAGAACCTGAGGCCGAGGCTTGGCGCGAGTGCGATGGCATTGCGTTCTGGGCACCGCTAAAGGCTGGAATATGCGGAGCAGCTATCGGCGAACTGAACCCAGGCGGGACGTCCATCCCAAATCCACGGCCAAGACCCATGCCCGGAGGTGGACCTGGGATACCGTTGGGCACATACTGACCGAACGCCTGGCTCATTGGCGGACCATGCGGAAACAGAGGCATACCCGTCCGCATGGGCATCTGTCCAGCAGGGCGGTTGATGCCGTGCATCTGCCCAACGGGCGAAGGGCCATTCAAGCCTACCGGGAAGCCGTTGAAGCCAGAATGATGGGGCATGCCAGGCGGAGGTCCGATTGGGAACGGCGAAGCAGGCTGAGGGTGATGAAGCGTGCTTGACTGTGGCTGGTTCTGCGGCTTCTGGAGGATGGTCTTTGGCTGTGTAGCAGGCTGCTGAGACGACGCATTGCTCGGGGAAATCGATTTGCTGGATCCAGGATGCACCGCCGGCGTCTTTGGCGAGGATGCGTGAGACCCTTGCTGCGAACTCTGGCGAGGGCGCATCGGGGTAGGGGCCTTTGGTAGATTCGGTGTCGCGACCTGAACCTGCGGCGAGGGCATTCCGGCTGAAGGTTGTTTCGACAAGAGACCAGATGGGAGTGCGACAGGTGCGTTTTGGCTTTGACGTTTGCTCTGTGTCTGTGCCCGCTCCTTGTCGAGGCGTGCTTGTTCCTCCCTCCTAGCTTGCTCGCGCGATTCCTTCTCAGCCTTCAACCGCATCTCACGTTCCTTGCGTTGTTGGTCGGCGTGGGCTTTTTGCTCCCGAGCTTCCCTCTCTCGGGCCTCGCGCTCGTCCCTCTCCTTCTTCTTAGCTTCCTCCCTAGCTCTCTTCTCTTGCGCTTTCAACTCTTGAGCCTTCCGCTCAGCCTCTTGCTGTCGTTTCCTTTCCTCCTCGAGCCTCTTCCGCTTCTCAGCCTCCTTACGCTGTTTCTCTTCCTCCTGGGCCTTTCTCTCGGCCTCCTTCTTCTTCCGCTGCTCCTCCCGCTTCCTCCTTTGCTCCTCGTGCTTCTTCTCCTCCAAAGCCCTCGCGGCTTCCTCTTCGGCCTTTTTCTCAGCCTCCTTGCGAGCCTTTTCCTCGGCCTGCCTTTGTTTTTGTTGGGCCTTCTTGTCACGCTTCTTCTGGGCCTCCTTTGCTTTCCGTGCTTCTTTCTCTGCCGAACGCCGCGATTCCTCATCCAGCTCCTCTATCAGCTTTTGTTGGCGCTCGTTTGCAACCTTTTCCCGATAAGCTGATAGTACGCGCTGTTCGAACATCCGAGCGGCAAATATTTGGAACATCCGACGACCTTCGCGCATGCGCTGCTGTTCAGTCATTGTATCCTGTTGCGTCATGAGCATTGAAACCTCCAAAACCTATAGCGGGATCGTCACCAATTCATCCTCTTCTTCCTCCTCGTAGTCCTCTTCTTCGCTGCCGTATTCCTCTTCCTCGTCGTCGTCGTACTCTTCTTCCGCCGGGGGTCCATGAGAGTGCCTAGCCGCATGCGCGTCTGGTAGTTGAGACTGGTAAGCTAAACTTCCAGCGTGATCGACAACTTGATCTTCACGTTGCATCCGCCGCTCGGCTAACTGTTCCATCATCTCGATAAACTTTTTCCCGTCGTTCTTGAGGAGATCATCTGCAACTGTGAGAATTCCACCTATCCGCAAGTCAGTGGCTTGCACTTCTCGGGACGGCGTGAGACGGACCTTTGACTGTGAGGCTGTTCCCGAAATTGAAAAGATCAGCCGCGGGTCCTCCTCTCGGCAGATCTTCAGGGTCCTCATCGCTGTATTCTTCGGCGTTGCTGTAATCATCGTCTTCCTCCAATTCCTCCTCCTCATCTTCGTCTTCCGGCTCTTCGTCGCTTTCGAGTTCTCCTTCGATGCGGCCTTCGGGGCGGTATGGAGGACGTACAGGGTTCAAGCGATCGGGGGGTAGTCTATCCTGACCGTGACTATAAGGCCTCGGGTAAGTCAGCAAAGACGGAAGTTCGGGTAATGGCGCTTTGTCGGCGTACAGCTCCAGCTCCTCATAGTAGGCATCATACAAGACTTCCAGCTCCTCCTCTATGGCCGTACGCTTCCTCCCACAGACCGTGCAGCTGCACGAGTGCTTCTGTTGCTCCTTCATCTTGCGCAGAACTGCTTCCTTCTCGATCTTGACCAGCGACTTGCGCTCATCCTCGCTCAGCGACAGCCAAAAGTCCCTAATCCTCTCCCGCTCTTCTTGGGTGGACGTGTTCCAGATGCGGTCTTTTGAGCTGGCACTGCGTTGAACCGACCGAAGAGCTGCGGAAGACAGTGGAGGCGGTGGTGGTGGCGGTGGACGGACGTGCGAGCCTGGCAGCATTCCGGATGAGCTTCCGCTAGGCAGCTCCCAACCGTGATGATCGGAGTAGCCGCTCCGCTTCTTCTTCTTGGATTTCTTTCCCGTCGCACCAGCTGAGGCATAAGGATCTCCGAAGTGACCGTTGGCAGGCGGCAGGTTCGGATCGTACGTGTGGGTGTACGGCTGGCCTTCGTCGTCTGTGTAGTACAGGTCGTCGCCATCGACGGGCTCGAACTGATCGGGATCTTCGAAATCGTCTTCATAGTCCAGCGTCGGTTGGGAAGCTTGGGGCAAAGCGCTGCCGTTTTGCACCGTGCTCTGTCCTTGCGATACGTGACCGTTCCTCAGGCTTGCGTTGGGGTCGGTATCCTCGCTCTGTTCCTGCGCAAGCTTTGCAGCTTGTTTTGCGCGCCGCTTCGCCTTCTTGCGATTTACGCCGGCGTTCGGAGGGATGGCGGGGACTAGAACGCCATTGCTCGGCACGGCGGGTGCGACCTGGTGAGCTTTGCCGTTGGCCATGGTGCGGCAAGGATGTGGGATGGTTGGGCGGGTGACTAGACGGGCAGGGCCAAGGTCAGAGATAGGGTGCTGAGAGTGCAGGCCGGGGAGCTGCAGGCAGGTGTTGTGGTGGTGGGAGATGGGACGGAGAGGCTTGGTGCAAGCCCCGGTGCTGTGATGTGAAAGAGGTGTGGTGTTCAGGTCGTCACTGGGCAAGGCCCCTCCACGGGCAGGGCACGGGAATGGAACGTACGTGCGTCTCGGTCGCGAGATCTCGAGAGCCCTCGCGTCCCAGTGGTCGCAGGCCAGGTTCGAGCTGGACCGGTGGTTGAGAGGAGCTTTGGGGGGGGGTGGTGGGGTGGGTAGAGTGTTGGTGTGCTGTGTGCTGCAGGGTGCTTGGTGCGGTGGTTAGGTCGCGCTGGTCGTTGGTCTGTCTACCTTTCAGCCTCATGGATGCGTAGGTAAGTTAGTTAGTTAGGTTGCCCGTCTCGCGGAGGGCGCTTAGTCACCCTGCTGGTGCCGGCGGTGCAGGCGGTGCAGCCAGGCAGTGGACTCCGGCTGGCCAGAGTGCCCGACGGCCTCCATTGCAAGGCCCGCGTTTGTCGTATCACTCAAACGAACCCTCACAGCCCGACTCCTTGCAGCTCCCGCACCCAAAAAGCCCAGATTCGCCTTCTAACTTACCTGTCTCACACGCTGCCTCCGCCAAATCAATCCCCCATCCCCCCCACCGACCACCACTCGCCCCAAACGAAAAACATCGTCTCCGCGCCCCCCCCCATCATATCTCCACGCCGCGCCGGTGATGCTAACTGGCCGGCTCGCCGAGACCTTCAACACGCCCGCCAGACGCTTCTGAGGACCGCCCGTCGCGGGGACTGCCACTGTCTCTCACTCTGCTTCAACCCATCGCCTTCTCCCGTCGAGAGGCCCGCCCGCTTCACACCCCCTTCGCTCCGCGACCGACAAGCTGAGATCTTGCTCGCCTTCCTCATACACGAGGATCCAGCACGAACGTCACACAGAGCGGCATACCGCAGCTGGGGCTTAGGACACAGGGCAGCTCGAAGCAATCCGGACAGCAACGCCCGTCCCGCTTCACGTTGATCTGCCGGACCGCCTGCAGGCTCGACGACCACGGCGGACGAGATCATGGCGCAGCAACAGAACGGGGATGCTCAGGTGATGAGAAGGTGCGTCACTGCTGGCTTCATGTTGCTCTGCGCGACTCTGCTTCTTGCGATTTATTTCTAAGCATCTGCGCCTTCAAGCGACCTCGCTGCGTTTGGTCCCTTCCACACCTCTTTACCCCATTCAAGTTGTTCTCCTGCACGCGTTTCCCTGCCCCTGATGTCGACTCGCACGCGCAATGGCTGAGGGTGGAGGTCTGCTTGGCTTGCGCAGGCTGCCTCTTGGCTGGCCGGGGTCGATCGGCCGCACCGGCCTCGGCGACCGGGGAGCAGAGGCCGGACAAGACAGCGCTGGCCGAGAGCAGCGCCTCCAGCTGTCACTCTACACCACGCTTCTCTCTTCCTCTGGCCGCGGGTTCTGGCATGACGGCTGCTGTCGTGCCGCCGCGTTGGCTGTCGCCTCCCCGTTGGCCGCCTTCAACTTGTCGCTGGCTGCTGCGAGGCGCATCCGTGCACGCCCACTGCGTCGTATCGTGAGACATTGCTGACCACTTAGTGCCATCGACAGGAAACTTGTCATTATCGGTGACGGCGCCTGTGGCAAGACCAGTCTGCTGAGCGTGTTCACTCTGGGCTACTTTCCAACTGTAAGTCCATGACTCGCTGATCTACTGCCGCTGCGAATCAATGCTAATCCTTCGTCAAGCGCTACGTGAGTCCGCCTGATGGGCTTTCAACCTTCCGCTGAACCCCCAAACTAACAAACAGAAAAACAAAGGTGCCCACTGTCTTCGAGAACTACGTCACCGACTGCCGCGTCGATGGCAAGTCGGTCCAGCTCGCCCTGTGGGATACCGCCGGCCAGGAGGACTACGAGCGCCTCCGCCCGCTGGCCTACTCCAAAGCCCACGTGATCCTCATCGGCTTCTCCGTTGACTCTCCGGACTCTCTCGAGAACGTGAAGCACAAGTGGGCTGAAGAGGCCCAAGAGAGGTGCCCTGGGGTGCCCATCATCCTTGTCGGCTTGAAGAAGGATCTGCGTGAAGATCCGCTGGCACAGGAGGACATGCGCAAGAAGTCTCTGAAATTCACGACCCCCAAATCAGGAAATGACATGAAAGAGGCTATCGGCGCCAGAAAGTACCTGGAATGCTCGTCCCTGACGGGCGATGGCGTGGATGACGTCTTCGAGGCAGCCACCCGCGCTGCGCTGCTCTCAGTCGACAAGAGCGAGAGCAACGGTTGCTGCGTCATTCTTTGATACACGATGAACGCCATCACAGAAAGCCGGATGATTTTGCTTCCGGTGCTTGTTCTAAGGACGTATACCCTGCGGTCAGCGTCAAAGCATATCCAATTTGCATGGGCGGTGTTCTGGTTGCCATCCTTTGGTTCTCTCTGGCGTATGGGTCTATCCAGCGAAATATCGAGATCGCCTTCTTTTTCTTACTCGTCTCCCCTTTCCCAATACCACTGCCCTCAAAATACAGAGCATCAGCGATTCGTTGTAGCGATTGTGGGTAATGATGACGGCTGTTGATACCACCGACGCTCATTCCGAACTGTTGCTGTTCCTTTCAACTTTCTTCATGGGTCTATATCATCCTTTACGTGTATCGTAAGTGGGATCGGTGGTCATCTGTCACTTTGCCTGCTGGTGTAATTCCGGCTGGTGGGCTGGTCTCGCTAGTAACAGGCTGAGGGAGGTGCGAATACGTATATGTATCGTTAATACGGGATACGATATAGGCTAGCTTGAAATATGGTCATATGCCAAGTTACGTGCGAGTTCAACGTGTGCTGAGCAATTTACAATTCCATATGCGAACGCCGTCCCTGATCAATTAGTGGAAATGCCACAGCTGGGCTGTCGCGCATTGCTGCTCCGCAGCCAATCAGATTCGTCACTATTATATCCAATACACCAGCACAAAGATGATCAAAAATGGGTATTTTTCGTCAAAAGCCCCCGGGCTTTCATAAGGTACACAGCAAAAGCTCCTCATCTTAAACCAAAGCCATACCCCCATGGTCCCATTCGTCCTCCCACCAACATTTACTGCCTCTCCCACCCATGGTTCCACCCCTCCTTCGACGGATAATCCGTCTGCGGCCTCGCGTACTCAATCGGCACCCCATGCCAAATATCCGTCTTCATCATCGCCGCCCGATACAACCTCCCTCTACTCTTATCGTCCTGCGCAGCAGAATCACCAGGCGCAGCAATAAGCCCACTCTCGTCCATAAGACGCAGCTCCTCGCAAGCGTCGCGCATGCTGTTGAACTGGCGCTCGAGGTCCAGCTCGTGGGCTTTGCGCCGCTTGTTCAGGTAGAGGTGCCAGGCGCGGTGGATGGTCCAGTGGCGCAGGGCGCGGTTACGGGAGAAGCGGAGGGGCCGGGGGACTTTGGGGTGGGTGAGGAAGTAGCGAATTGCGGCTGGTGGGGTGGAGGGTTAGTAGTGGTGGCGGTGTTGAGGGGGGTGGTTGGACGACGACGTACTGACGCGGGGGTCGTCTTTGGACGCTTGGTTTCTGGATCCTCGGGCGGAGAGAGCGGCGGTTGTGGAGAAGGCGGTTGTCTGCTGGGTGGACGGCAAGGCGGGCGTTTTGGGGATGGCGATGCGGTGCTGGGTTGCCGGCGTGCGGGCCATTGCTGTGCATGGGCGGAAGATGGGCTGGAAGGCCCGCATAGTGGTTGCGGAGCGCATTGTATAGTTTGATGGCAGGCCGTGTGTCAATGGTGGTCGGGCACTGGTGCACTTGAGTGATGGATGATGGTTCCCCAGAATTGTCGATATGCGGCTCTTCCCCGTCGGCGAATGTTTTCTCCCAACCCTAGCTCCCGTCCCTTGGTCGTCTTCAGCCTTACGACGGACTAAAATAGGGTCTCCGAGGGCGGTGTGGACTAGCCGCAGATCATTCGTTATGTAAACGAGGGGGACACCGCCTTGTCTGCTGCTGTCCTGAAGCCCCTCATCGTCCCGACCTGAGCTCTCCTTCTCTACTTCAACCACTTTCTTTTGATACTTCACATACCTGCAAACATGGACCAGCGAATTCTCGAGGCTTCGGCTAAGCACCCTAAGCCAGGTAAGCTGACCTCTTCCACATCAAACTGGAAAGCAATCGCTCACCCAAGCTCGTCAGACACTACGTTCCAGTATGGCACGGCTGGCTTCCGCATGAAAGCGTAAGTTTTGACTCGGCTTCACACAGAACTGATTCGCGACTCGGTGATGGACGGAGCTGACCGTCTACCCCGCCCACAGAGAGCTCCTTGACTCTGTCGTCTTCCGCGTCGGTCTATTGGCAGCTCTGCGCTCCAGGAAGCAGAATGGCCAGACCATCGGCGTCATGATCACGGCGAGCCACAACCCTCCCGAGGACAACGGTGTCAAACTGGTGGATCCCTATGTATGTTCAATCCCATCAAGAGCTCTTCCGGGCCACAACTGACAATCTGAAACAGGGTGAGATGCTGGAGGTATGCTCTTATCCGGACAAATTCGCGCAACGCACCCATTGACCACATTCAGGCATCTTGGGAAGCTCATGCTACCGCCCTTGCCAACGCTTCCACTCACGAGGCTCTCGTCGAGACCTACAACAAGCTCGCGGCCCAACAGGACCTGAAGCCCGACGTCCCGGCCCGCGTCATCTTCGCCCGCGACACCCGCGCTTCGGGATCCAGGCTCGTAGCTTGCCTCAAGGACGCGCTGGATGCTACTGAGACCGAGTACACGGATTACAAGTTTTTGACCACGCCTCAGCTGCACTACCTCGTGCGCTGCCTGAACACGAAGGACACAATCCATTCATACGGCGAGCCTAGTGAGAAGGGCTACTACGAGAAGATTGGAGCTGCGTTCCGCAAGGCTGTCAAGCATCGTCAGTACTTGGATGGCGCCGTGGACAAGGGCGTTGTCGTGGACTGTGCGAACGGTGTTGGCGGACCGAAGCTGAATGAGCTGCTCAAGTACCTCCCGAGCGTGGATGAAAAGGGCGTGCACATCCAGGTCGTTAATGATGAGGTTCACAAACCTGAAGCTTTGAACTCCCAAGTAGGTCGCTGCTGCTTGAACCAGCTCACGATACGCGTGCTGACATCTCCAGTGCGGCGCCGACTTTGTCAAAACCGGCCAGCGCGCTCCTCCCTCTTCCAAAGCTGGCCTTGGTGAGCGCTGCGCCTCTCTAGACGGTGACGCCGATCGCATCGTGTACTACTTCCGTGATGAGGATGACAAATTCCAGCTCCTGGATGGCGACCGCATCGCCACACTTGCCGCCTCCTTCATCGGCGAACTCGCCCAGCGCAGCGGACTCAGCGACTCCCTTAAGATCGGCGTCGTCCAAACCGCCTACGCCAACGGCGCCAGCACCAAATACCTCTCCTCAACTCTCAAACTCCCCGTCGTCTGCACATCCACCGGCGTCAAGCACTTGCACCACGCAGCCCAGCGCTTCGACTGCGGTGTCTACTTCGAAGCCAACGGCCACGGCACCGTCGTCTTCAGCCCCGGTGCCATCAAATCCATCACCAACCACGAACCCCAATCCCCCGCTCAAAACGAGGCCCTAGAAACCCTCCAGGCCCTCACCGACCTCATCAACCAAACTGTCGGCGATGCCCTATCCGACCTCCTCCTCGTCGAAGCTATCCTCGCGCACAAGAAATGGGGTCCCGCCGAGTGGCTCGCCACCTACAACGACCTTCCCAACCGCCTCGTCCGCGTCGAGGTCCGCGACCGCAACATCTTCAAGGCTGTTGACGCGGAGAGGAAGTTGGAGAGTCCGGCAGGCATTCAGGAGGAGATTGATAAGTTGGTCGGCAAGTACAAGCAAGGGAGGAGTTTTGCGAGGGCGAGTGGGACCGAGGATGCGGTTAGGGTGTATGCGGAGGCGGAGACGAGGATTGAGGCGGATGATCTGGCGGCGAAGGTTGCGGGGTTGGTGAGGAAGTTTGGGGCTTGAGGTAAATGGTAACTTGGGAGGCATTTTGTTTGGATTGAGCAACGGCCATGATGAAATAAGCGTATATATATAAGAGCGATGGGAGTTTGGGTGGGTTGGAGAAAAATAATTGTAGCTTTTGGTCGAGGTGCGATGTGTGGACTACATTTGCTCCTGGAAAGATACGGATGAAAAGACAAAAAGTCATGATGCGCCACTACTTAAACTGGTAAATCTTGTACAACGACCTCCGCAAAGTCTGAGCGATAACGCCATAGCGCGCGCCTAAAGATTCTGCTCAAACTTTGCGCGTAGTTCTGTACGCCTGATTTGTGTCCCTAATCACGAAGTCATCAGCACTCGACTGTTGACCCACAACGCCGATTTTGGCATTGTAATGGTGCTCGCCTTTGCCGATAACGCATGCTCGTGCACAACATCTTCCAGCTTTGAGAAACTGTGCCGACTCTGATCCCTGTTTTACTTCGTCACTGGCCGGATATCCTGCTACTTTGTCTCTTATGAACACATCAATGAGGGAATGCTTTGACTGCTTGTGGTGATGCTGCTCTGCACCTCCAGCTTGCATCCCAAAACCAGAAAAGCAAGGTAATCAATCCGGCTTGCTGCGTGTGCAAAGTCGCAAGATGGTAATAGTTCGTCAAAATGACTTCGACTGCCACGAGTCCTGTCCGAGGACTTTGACCTTGTTGATGGAGAAGAAAGAGGGAAAGTGGAGCCGTTTATATTCATACCCACACTCGCGATTGTTGTTAAGTTAGTTTCTTGCCTGGTCGAGCATTCCTGTTTCCTCCACTCAGTTCTTTTTTCTTATCATCTATGCGATGGACAGGATGTACTTCAACGGCCTGGGAGAGCGGAAAAGGGCTTGCGAAGTGTCAGCCAGAGATACTGTTCTGGTTTGCTTCAACTACGCACTGCAGTCTGGCCTGACCACCTGACCCATCGTCATTGGCCGCCCTGTTTCGAGCCTTGGATATAAAACCCAAGCTCGTCCTCCCACCAACGTAAGCTCCAAGAGCTCTGGTACCACTTTGCATATTGCACATCTGTACCTGGACATTGAGTGCATCGATCGGAAACAGTCCAATCGGCTACAAACTCGACTGGCTTATGGGAAAACGGGTGGGATGGTGAAAAGCTTTGATGAAAGAAACGGTAATGGAGAACATCATCGGATCCCTTGAGTACATAATGTAAGACTTGTGCGCAGCTGAAAATTTGCTGGCCGCGGATCTGTACAAGATATGTCTTTCTTCAAGGGCCCTGGACAAGGGAATCAGACAAGCATTCAACATCGTGTATACGAGAGCTAGAAGATGGTGGTGTAGAGGAGCTCAAACGCAATAGACCACTAGCTAGATACCTCTCTGGAGACCAAGTGTACTTAACATAATTGCGCGTATGTAACATAATTATAACAGCAATAGAAGACTCCAGGAAGACCAAAGAGCTGCACATGTCCTAAGTCAAAGATAGAGTAGTTCATTACACATATGCCATCTATAGACCGCTTGCCATGATCGAAACCATTGCTAAAAGAACTCCACGAAGCCAATCCCATCAAGATACAACCATCTCCCGACGCCCAGCAATGCATCCCCACCCCCATCAACCCCATCAACCCTAGGAAACCTCCTCCCTCCTCGGCGCCCACCCCGCCAACCACCTCCTCGCGCCCTCCAAATCCCCATTCTCAGCCTCGAGCGCCGCAACGCACCACTCCAACCCATAAGCCCCTTCAGCCGCCAGCATCTCTGCCAGCATCCTCCTCTTCTGACTCTGTTCGTCGACACAAAAATGCAATGGCGTCTGCGTCCCCTCCTCAAGACCCTTCACAAACGGCCTCACCAACGGTAACGCATCCTTGGTACCAAGCGTCACGTCCTCGCCCCTCAGCACCTTCCTCCCAGATTTGCACATCTCGTTCCTGCACCAGGTCTTCCCGCACCCGGAAACCAGCTGACTCAGATACCGTCGCTCGACCCGTCGCCTCAACGCCTTGCCATCAGGGTCGTACATACTAACATACAACGGCCCAAAACACGTCCCACAAACGCCAATCTCATTGCCCCCCTGTCCCAGCCCCGTCGTCCGTGCATTAGCCCTCGTATCCCCTGTTTTACTCGCCCCATCCAGCGTGCGCCCGCAATTCACATTCCGACAAAGCCTAGGCGTGGGACGGGAGAAGCGTTCAAAGTCGTGGTGTTTGAGGTGTGTTTGCATGTCTCTAAGCCTGATGATTTTATTGCAGAGATGGCATTCTGTTGTTCTAGCGCCGTCGGCGAGTTCGTGGGGAGTGAGGTTGGCGAGGAGGGCGGCGGGGTCGGGGGAAGAGGGGTCGCCTTCTTGGGGAACTTCAAGGTGGCAGAATTGGCAGAGGTGGAGTTTGCCGGGGCAGGTTGTTGTGCGATGGTGGGCGAGAAGGGCGAGGGAGGTGAAGGTTAGGGAGCAGGAGGGGCAGGGTTGCGTGGTGTGGAAGTAGAGATCGTGTTTGTGGTGGCTGATCAGTGTGTTGCCGTGGAAGGTGTCGTGGGGACAGTGCCAGTGGTTTTGGAGAGAGGGGGAGCGTTTTTGGAAGACGAGGCCGCAGCCGTGCGGGCAGAGGATGTTGTTGCGGAGGCAGAAGTTTTCGTGGAGGAAGAGCGTGCGGGAGGGCACCCATTGTTGGCAGTTTTTGCATTGGACGTCGTCGGGGTTTGGGGGGGTCGCGGATGGTGTGCTACCTTTCGGTTCCGCAATGCTGGTGTTTGGATCGTAGGGAGAGGCTCGTATCTGGTATTTCAGGGGGGTTTTCTCTTCCTCGTTCACGTCCTCTGTTGCAAATGCATGCACAGATACCCAGATCTTCTCTGCATCTTCGAGTTCGATGTTGGTGGGTGGTAGCTTTATTTTCTTTATTGATCTGCTCGATACATCTGCAAAGACATATTCATCTGCTCTTGGTCTCGCCCGTTGCCGTGCTGAGAACGGGCTGACGTAGAGGTCGACATCTTCGTCATCATCTTCAACAGTGAGCTCAATCTCAAGACCTTGCGCTCGTATCCAAGAAGGAACCTCATAGTCCACGTACTCGCCCGGTAAGACTTGGCCTTGTTCGAGCCTCATCAGATCCAACGTGCCTCCTGTCGAGCTACCAACGTCCGTACCCGGTGCTCTTTGTGCTTTTGCCATTATCCTCTTCAGTGTCTCGCGCGCTTGTTCTTCGTTAAGCGCTTCGATATCCACCTCGAGGTCCGTGTCCACGACGCAAATGCCGTCGCCCTCAGGCTTGAAGCCGTCAATCAGGAAGCGAAACTCTTCTTCCTTGCCGCCGACGCCGCGACCACCGGGCACAACCAGTATTTCGCCGTTTGTTAGGGTGGTGAAGTTGGCGCGCATGTGTTGCTCGAGCAAGGATTTCCAATCTGCGGGATCGTAACCTGCTTCCAGTGGGCGTAGTTTGACGAATGTGCCTTTCGGCAGCTGTTTCGCGTGGACGGTGATGGCTGGTCTCCCTTTGCCGTTGACCGTGGTGGTATCGATGCCATTACTCATAGGTTCGTCCTCGGTCTCTTCCACCCCTAATGATTCTCTCAAGAACTTGCCCAACACTACTTCACCATCCTCGGCCGAAAACTCCCGGATACCGGCATACACCACCTTTCCATTTTCCGGGTTGACAAGGCGAAATGTTAATGGGTGAGGGAGCTGTTGCTGGCGGTCCTGGAACTGCTCGCGCGCGTATCGCTCCGCGGCGAAGGAGTATGGATTATACGGATCGAATTCTGCTGTGCGTGGCGCTGCAGTCGATTGCGTCGTGACGACTGGCGCGGCGGCGAGGAGTTGTTCGAGGGCGGAGGGCGGCAATAGTAGCTTATCGCCGGGCAGGTGTGGTGTTCTGGACGATGGTGCGACAGTGAACTGAGCGGACCATTGCAGCTGTATAGGAGCGTCTTCTGACATGATGAAAATGAGACGAGAGGGCAGTAGAGACGGTGTGGAGGGGGCATGCGGGTGTATATGGGGTGGCGATGGGGTGGTTGTCGGCTTAGCAATGGTGTTCTGGAAGTTTCAGCAGCCTTTGGAGCACGGGCGAGGAAGGTGACGCGCAAGGGCGCATGGGGGGGAGCGATAAGATTAAGCATCCCCGGACTGCGCTACTCTCTATATGGCATGGCTCTCCCGCACTCGCGTGCTGAGTGCTGACGGTGTCGAATCATCCCATCCACCTACCTCCCGTCTCGACCTCTTCCTCTCTTCTTCACCTCTCCACCTCTTCCTCACCTAGGGTTTCCTCTGCAAATTGATATACACCTTTTCATCCCTGTTCCAGTCGACCCTATTCAATGGCCGCATCCTCAGACGATGCCACACCAACAACGCTATTAGATCTGCTCTCAAACTCGCTGGTCCTACACCAGCTTGCGCCCTACTTGTCCCTATCCTCTCGCTTCGCCCTCGCTGCCACAAGCAAATCATTCCATAATCTGGTCTTCGGGACGCCAGAAGTCTTCCGCTATCTCGATCTTTCACCGGTCAAGTCCGCCGTCATCCCATACAATGCGCCCATCGACTCCGGCGGCATCAGCTGGCGCGCCGAGCGCATGGACGAGGCCCTGACCGAAGACGAGTTCTACTCCGGCCCTTTACGAGGCATCTTCTCCAAGCTCGCGAGACGCCATGTTCTCAACACCGTACATACGATGGTGCTGGACGGGCTTAGCGTGCCCGCCGATCTCGTGCGCGAAATCGTAGCTGAAGACCGGTTCAACGTCCGCATACTCTCGCTGAGAGAAGCCAAGCACCTGAACGAGCGGAAACTCATGCAAGTCCTACGCTATGCTTGCCGACCCACAAGACCAGAAGGCACGCCTAAGTTGAAAGGTCTCTATGTTTTCGGCCCGAGAGACTCGCCCCCAGTGGATGATGAGCCAGTGACAAGAGGGCGGAAGAGGACCCCGCCGCGCACTCCTTCTGGCGTCATGGCCGCTGAGGGTGCTCAGATAGGAGCTGAGTGGAACCAGAAGTCATCGGATGCGCTTACTGCGAGTCTGGCGCATACGGAGCACAAGTGGTACCAGTCAGCCGGACGTATGCTGCCGCGGCAGCCTTCATCTGAATGGGCCGAGACACTGAAGGCCTGTGAAGGTATAATCCACTTCGATGCCGTGCTCTGTAGGGGCCCTCGTAAGTCCAATCGTCCAGTGTCCGCGTACCTACGTCAGTGCGGCTGACCCAGATCCCCATTACCAGGCCATGATATCACAAAAGCCTACACTAGCCAGTCTGCCATCCCGCATCCCTTAGCCTATCTCCCTCCCGCAGTCGCCAGCGTTGCTCTAGGGCCATCCGGCTGCCAAACCTGCCATTTCTGCCCTGAAGGCCCCGCTATATTCAGCAAATCTCCACAAAGCCATCTCCCCCTCCTCTCACCCCTCAACCTCCACGCCTCCACTATCCGTGCCGCGCAAAAGCCTTCTACGCTGGACGTTACATCTTTATCACCACCGCCCCTCATCGTCCGTTGCGAGGACTGCCTCCGCGGCCGATGGTGCGAACGTTGCAACAAATGGTGGGACGAACACTGCTATGCCGGCGGCGTACCAAACACCTTGACGGCACTGCAGATGACCGAGATGGCGGAAGATGCACTGGGGAATATGACGATCCATCACAATAGCGCGATGACCCCGTCTGGAGGTGATCAGGCGGCTGACGTAAAGGTACATATGGGTCTCTGTACTCAGAGCTGTCTGTATGGTGAGATGATGGCTGGTGCTGGGAGCGCGGGGATGTGGGGATGAAATTACTGCCGACACGAGACTATCACATTACGAATACTTATATCGACGGCGCGCGCTGGAAGGTAAGTCAAGCGCGTTGTAGACTGCGAACTACCGCTCAGCCAGCCATCATCGCCATGCTTCTTTTTCAGCTCTCTATTTCTCGCTCTTCTTTTCATCTTGACATAGCGTTTTTAAGTGTTCTTTGTTGATAGGACTGGGGCAAGATAAAAAACGCTAACATCTCCACCCACAGGTCGGCGTCAAACGCGACTGCTTCGGCTGCGGTCCCACCGTAAGTTGCCCTCTTCCATCTTCCCTTCACACATACTCAATCATCCCGCGGCCCTAAATCAAACCTCTCCTCTTCTTCCTCCCAATCTTCATTCCCGCCTCACCTTCTAAAATCAACCCCCTCAGTGCGCCTCCTGCAAAAGCCGCTACATCCGCTCCTGCCGCACCTGCAGAAACGAATACTGCATCGTCGATAATGACGGCTCGTCCGCTACTGCAGTGAGTTGATCCCAAAAGGAGAAATGGTGGCCTTGGATAGTAGTGGCATGAGTGGCTTTGAAATGGAAAACTGACGAGATGATAGTGCGATTGGTGTAATTACTCTGGTCGGAGGACGAGGGAGTTGTACTGACGACGGACTTCAGACGATCAGTTGATTGAAGGAGAAGATGCTGGGCTGGATGAGGTGAGTGAAGGTTGGTCAGGGGCAGTGCCACGTTGAGGGATATCTATATGGGTGTTTCGAGATTCGACATCCTGATTTCGATGGTGTCGTGTTGGTCATGTTTTCCTGTCTTTTGTTTTTCCGTACCGGTTCGAGGTCATTCTACTCAACGGCAAAAGATACCCCGCTCTATTATTATCATAATTATCATCATTCTACAATGACTACCAAGAACCCGGGAATGAAAAAAGAACTACCGGATTGACTAATCCCTTCTCTCGGAATTCTTGATTGCTTCAATGTTATTCTATTAGCGGTTGCATTCACTTAGCGGGATCTCGGTGCGCCTCTTCCAGGTTGCGTTTCCGAGCATGTGACTTTTGTGAGGAACGAGATTCATGAAGAGCAGGTGAGGTACGGCTTTCTGCTTACTACTTACCTCTGCAGGTGGCCGGAGCTATACACACTCACTCTCATTCGAAACTAGTCTTTCCTCCCACACTGCACGTCCAAGATCTGGATTCATCGTGTGTTTGACTTGGTTAATGATGACTGGCAGCGAGGGCAACAAGGAGGCCGCGGCTATTTGGTCGTGGCCGGCCGTACTTCAACCTCTTCTCCGCTAGTAGTGCGGACACACTTCGACTTCCTAAATACAGAAGGCAGGACTACCTCTATCTTCTAGTAAATGACGCTTAGAATTACCTTGATAACCTATGAAGTGATTTGAAGGTCTGTATTGAGAGAGGTAGAGGCGTAGCTATTGCTTGCTTCGTGATGACAACTATGTTAGTAGTAATTTTTGTCGTTATTTGAGTTGTTGTTTGCTAATTCCGAGCACGAATTATAAAGATAGTGATGAGATCCATCATTATCAGAGGAGGGAAATTCCAACTATAGGAAAAGGGCGAACCTAGCGCACGAAATGGAACGAGACCATTCCAGTAGACACAAAACCTACATAATGTTGCAACTCCCCAGCTGTCCTCAAAGCTCGGCGCAACTTAGAGCGCCCTAGGAAAATTGAGAGCACGACGGCCGTTAAATATCCATACCTACCTCTCTACCGGCGACTCTATGTTCCGAAGCCCGGAAGCTATGCCGCTACTTACGTATAAAACGTAGAAATGTATCGACTATAGACCTGCATAATCTCTTTCGCGGAAGTTGTAGTCGACCGCCTCTGCGGTTGGCCACGTTTCCGGATTTAGTAGCGCAGACCGAGCATCTTCGAAGCATTCTGTCTACCATGTTGCGAGTCGATTAAGTTGTTAGCTTTGGGAAGCGCATAGCTGTTGTAGCTTTGTGTCGTTGGTTTAGATCATCATCACGACAACGTAACTCGATGATGTACTCCATCGTCGAAAATATCATTGCTAGGTTAGGATCAAGGGTTGTAAGAAGATCCGACTCCGAATACGGAAGGGGGAAGAGCGATTAGTCTATAACACTTGGTTACCATAACACTCAGAATAGGACTAAGGCTCGACTGTAATTAAGTACAAGTCACTACCTGAAACTATTATGTGGAAGAATTAGTTTGTGAGCAAGATGAACCTTGTTACTAGGTTTTATAGGTAGGTAGCTTACACTTGGGCCTCTTTTCCTGCTGCTTTATCTAGTCAAGTGATAGATTCACGTGTGGCGATGGAAGGACTCGGCCTTGAAAGACTTCTAAGTATATAAGGTTAGGGCTAACGCTATGGCTAGGATATCTCTTAGTGCCGAGCAAGAAGGAGAAATTAGTGAGGAAGGGGAAGGATTCATCAGGATCAGTGAGATCTAAAGCTCCGTGTCTCTAGCAGTGCTATGGGTGATGCTACCAGTGATTGCACACAGCATAAATCCTGACGGATGATGTGTTTCATCCTCAAAACTGTTGTCGCTTGACTGGGATCAGAAAGTGCAAGAGGAGCAGAGTCCAAATGTGCTTTCAGCTTGTCGACGAACGAAAGTCGCGGGTTTGAAACCCGCAGTCGTTGCGACGTCGAGAATTCGGTACATCTTGCGGAGGGAGATGTACATGCAAGTTGCCACGGAAGACTTTGTTTGAGGAAGAAGTTCTGGCTGAGATGGAGCTCGCTCTTATAGACAGATGACTTACGTTTAGACATTTTCTATTGATGCTTTGTCTGGACAGCTGATCGATCTTTGGTCAAAGGCTTGACCTACGTCTGCTGACTATAGAAGAGAGGGCCTGTCGCTATAGCTGCAATATCCCTTGTCGCCCCTAATACAGAACTTGACTTCGCACCGATGATTCAAGGACCAGATTCGCTCGCACTTATGACACTTCCACAAAACTTCGGAGTTCGCATCTAGGTACCCCAGGCTGTGTTTTTACAGAGCAGGAGAAAACAAACAGCCTATTCAAGAATCTTCTCCGATGGACAAGGAAGAGAATTCATTCCTCGGGACTGTCACAGATCGATCTTTTCAACGACAGTCAGCAATGTGTCAACGCCCTCTTGATAATGAGTCCCATCATAATGTAGTATCCGACCACGATTACCATCATAATTTCATCTCTATCTCGGAAGACTGGTTTCCAAACAATTAGACTGCTTCTAATCATGCTTGGAAAAGAAACAATGAACCATTGCTGGCATTGTGACCAAGAGCGCCGAATGATGTAGCAGTGTTTGAGGACTTGACGGAAGGAGACAAGGAAGCCAGCTGTGTATACCTCGCCAGCATATCGGCACGCCACTTTCTAGCAAACAAGAGTATTTCCTATTCGCGAGCCAACACCTCGCGTGTCCAGGGAACCGTGACGCAGATGTTTGAAGCTCTGGTGGCTTTCCCTACCGTCCACCAAAGGATGATTCGAGGCTGGGAAGACTGGCAAAACTTGGAGAGGATATAGGGCAGTGATGGCAAGAGTGAAAGAGAAGATGCAAAACCTAAACGGAACCAAGTTACCAAAGACGGAGAGTTGTGAATGAGATGCATCGCTGTAGTAATCACGAAACAATAGTCTCGACCTAAAGAAAAACAAACAGACGTGCTCTACGCACGGCCATTCAACTCTGCACTTCAATCTGTCACGATGTTCGCCGGCAGGCAGTCTGGCCGTGACTCACGCGACGGTCGAAGCAAGCTAGGACTACGTACCTAATGGCCTCTGATGCGAATTCTGGACCAAACACAAGGTCATCGACTCGAGTCTGAACACTGCTCATAGCCTTGATATTGATACAAGTAAACCTACTCCGTTTCAATCACTGGTAGAAGTGCGTCAGTGCCAACTACCAAGGAGGATGAAACGAGCCTTTGCAGGTGGCTACAATTTTTCCTACCAAGCCTCTTGCTGTCCTCTCGTCGTGATCGTTGATCTTTCAAGCCGGCCTGAAACCCCTCATCTGGACACGCCGACACGGTCTTGCATCTTGCACTCTTCGCCCCACATAGCCTCACTCACTTCCACCCACCCGGCGGCGGCGGCGGCGGAGCCAAATCGCCCCAATCATAGCCCGGCGGAGGAGGCGGAGGCGGTGGGGGAGGGCCTTCATCATAATCATCATCTCGCCCGCGCCGACTTCTCGACCGAGACCGGTCATCGCTGCCATAATGGCTGCGCCCATTACCACGCCTGCGACTCCTCGACCTCTCGCGCTCGTTATACTCGCCTCTTCCACCACCACCACCACCGCCGCCGCCGCCCTGCCAACCACCCGGCGGCGTCCTCGGCGGAGCCACATCGCCCCAATCATACCCTGGAGGAGGCGGCGGAGGAGGACCTTCATCATAATCGTCCTCTCGCCCGCGCCGACTCCTCGACGGAGACCGGTCGTCGCCGCCATACTGACGGCGCCCATCACCACGCCTGCGGCTCCCCGACCTCTCGCGGTCGTAGTACTCGCCTCTTTCACGGCCACCGCGACGGCTGTGTTGTGGAGAGCGATCGCGGTCGGCGTAATCAGCGCGGCCGCCACCACCGCCAAGATGAGCACGGGGCGGAGGAGAGCGATCACGATCGCCGCCGTAGTCGCTGCGGGGGCGCTGGCTGCGTGGAGGGGACCTGTCTCCGTATTCGCTGCGTGGACGCTGTCGTGGAGGCGGCGGGCCCGGGTATGCGTTGTCGTCGTAGTCGTGTGGTGGGTTTGGCTGTTCTCTGCGGTAGTCCCTTTCGCGGGGTGGGGGGTAGCCGTCGCGGAAGTCTTCCGGGGAGGGCTGTCTCCTGTCACGGTTGTGGTCTGGAGGGGGGACGAAACCGTAGTGTTCGCTTCTGGGTCGCTGGGGTGGTGGGCCTCGTCGCTCTCTGTTGTCTCTTTCTCGGTCCCGGCCCCTGTCTCTGTCTTGACGGGGTCGACGAGCTCTTTGCTTCGGCGGGTTGACGACGTAGGCGTAGGTGTCGGGGTCGCGCTGGGCGAGGTCACGCTCGAGGCCCCAGAGCGGGCTTTCGGGGAGGACGTTTGTGGAGACGCTGCGCTCGTCGACGCGCTGACGGAGCCGCCAGTAGACGTTTGGGCGGCCGTCGTCGTCGTACTCGACGACTAGGCGCCATGGATCCATGGCCTCTGGGTCGTATCTGCCGCGGTCCTCGAGGCCGGGGCCGCCGAGACGCAGCCGCGTGCGTACGCTGGGGTGGATGTATTCGTGTGTATCTCGCAGTGGACGTCTGGACGGTCTGCCGGTGTCTGGATCAACGGCACGGTAGAGGCCTGGAGTACGCGCTGTGGTGCCGCCCAGGGCGTAGATTCCGGATGATGAGTTGTATATCTTGCCAAAGGACCAGGGGCGGATTCGCTCGCGTCGCTTGCGGTAGTACAGGTCATTCTGGTCGGCTTGTCCCAGTATGTATTTGTGGCGTAAGTCAAGGAAGGGCTCCAGCTGCGCGGCCATCCAAGCAAGAGTGATGTTGGCAAGCTCCTGATCATCGTATCCGCCGCCAACATTGCTATGGACACCGGGAAACCAGACCTGCCGAAGTGTCTGAGAGCATCGTTAGTATCGTCGGTGGAAGATGGCAGACCAAATATGCTCGCTAACCGTGTTGTTGCCGCGGGGCTTTTCCCACACGGCGGGGGAGAAGGCGGTGCGTCGTTCGTCCAAGGCGAGGGCCTGGAACGCGTTCTCGATGCAGTTTTCCAACCTGGTGTCGTTGAACTGCATCTCGTGGGACTGCAGTGGCTGCAATCCGACCTTGGTCAACCATCCGATCCGGGGAGCGCCCAGTGAGCCAACAGTATCCCACACGCCGATCGCCTTGACTGTAACATTCAAATGGGTCATGCCTCTCCTTGCCAGCTCTTCTCGATATCTGGGATCTGATGCGCTTGGTTTGTGCGCAAACGGGATAGTAGGATTGCGGTCTCTGTAGTGTCGGTCCCGCCGGTGTATCACATCGTCGAAGATTGCTGCCAGCGCGCCTAGGCCTTTCTTCGTGAGCATGCCGACTTGGCCGATTAATCCTGCAATACTACGTGCAGTGTAGGCTCCGCGAGAGAAGCCGACGAGGAATATCTCGTCGCCCGGCGAGTAATTATTAGACAGAAAGGAATAACCCTCCCGGATATTCTCCTCGAGCCCGCCACCTGTCGCGCCTGGATATACTGTCAGTTCATGAACAGATGAAGCATGTTGACTCGTAAGAAAACATCCACATACCGCCAACTACTCTGTTGATAACATTACCTCTGGCGCCGACGCCAAAATGGTAATAAACAATCTGAGATACTCCGTCTTTACTCACCGGCCGGACGGCTCTGGATAATCGTGTGACATTACTCGGGATAGCCAGTTCTCCATTCGCCATGCCATTATCCGAGTTAAGCCACGTGCCTACAGGCGGTTCTGTCAGTTATTTTCTCAGAATACGACATGAAAAGTGCACGCCGCTGGAAGCCGTGTCTCTCAGGGCCGAAGCCAACTTCCCCAAAAACTGTTCTCCCTTGGACACAGAGGGAAGCCATCAACCAAGCCCTCAAAGAACCCCGACCCAACACGACGTCTCCAAAGAAGAAGAAAAAGAAGAAGAGGAGCTCACCATCACAAGCCACAATCAACCTCTTATAACCCGCATCCGCGACCCTCCCCCCTCTCCTCTCCCGTCTTTCTCCCGTCTCTCCCCCATCCCAACCATCCCCAGCCTCCTCCTCCCCATCCCCAAACTCCTCCCTCCGCCTCCTCCTAATGACAACCACATTCTCACTCCCCACCTCCTCGCTCCTCTGCCTCACAACAACCGGCCCCAACGCCTCCCTCTCGTCAACGACCTCATACCCGTCCTCCACGAGCAGAGGCTGCGGCCGCGACGCCCGGCGTTCCACGACCACGAAGTCGGACGGCATGGCGACGTGTAGATTACAGACCGCCCTTTTCCGGCCCGCTTGACCGAACGATTGACTGACTGATTGACTGATTGACTTGCTCCGCTGCAGTCCAGGGTCGGTTCCGCTCAGCTCGGCTCAGCTCAGCTCAGCTCAGCTCATCAGCCAACACCAATAGATCCGGGACCCCAACCACACACACAGCTCAAGTCAGCGCCGGACACACTGATCCAGTGCCACGGCGACAGCAGCAGCCGAACCACCTCACGCGACGCGACGAAGAGCCACCACCCCCCAATCCACCCGCCGCCCAGTCACTTACCGTCTAACTTAACGTAACGTTATACGCCTCCCCCAGCCTCCTCAGCCTCCGATTTCCAAACCGAGTGCTCAACTCACACTTCGCACCCGACCTCTTCGCACAGCCCGTCCGCGTACACCTAGCACCCTCCCTCCTCTTTCCACGAGCGGGTCCGGGGGCAAGAGCGCGCGCGGCGCCAGAGTCAAGGGCAGAGAGTTGAGGTTTCGTTTGCTACTTGTTGTTGGGTACGTCGTTACGTCGTTGGGTCGGCGGTCGCTCGCAGCACGGAGCGAGCGAGGTGGGTGGGTGGGTGGGCGGGCGGGCGGTTGATGTGAGTGAGTGAGTGAGGTGTAGGTAGGTAGTGTAGGTAGGTAGGTAGGTAGGTAGGTAGGTAGGTAGGTAGTGTAGGTAAGACGAGCCCGCCGCCGCCGCCGACCCAGCCATGCAGCCATGCAGCCATCCAAGCCATGCAGCCATCCCATCCCATCCCATCCCATCCCATCCAAGCCCAGCCCAGCCACCTCACCCGTCCGTCCTGCATTGTCCTTCCTGCTCGGGGCGTTGGGAGCGACAAGCGCGGCGCTTGGTGTGGAGACGGACCAGCACAGCCAACGTACCTGCACCGAGCTGGCTGGCTGCGGCATCAGAAAGCAGTGGTGGTGGTGGTGGTGGTGGCGTTTCCCGCCGCTTCCCCCCGCCCTTTGGAACCAGCGACACGAAGCGCGAGGCGGCTGATCTGCACGACGGACGGAGGTTGCGATCCTTTTCCCCCACCACCACCACCACCGCCGCCGCCGCCGGCCGCACTTATGCGGTGATGGGACGGGCTGTCACATGGTTAGTCGCGAGACGGTGGAAGCTTGTGGGGTTGTTGAAACGGTCGGACTGGTTTGCGGACGGGATGGAGATGCGTGCACACGACGACGACGACAGTCACGATGGGATGGTGGTAGAGTAGTAAGGGTGGTTGTGCACCCATAGTATCGTTCGGCTTCTGTGTGGATGAACTATCTGTATCTGTGTTCCATTTCCGTTTTGGGTTCCTGTTCTTTCATCTGCCCGATGGCCTCCTTCGCATCCGTTTCATTGTCCCTCATTGAGCTCTTCGTTTCATCGAAACAACTTCGTCATCCGCCCCACCACCTCTCATCCTCGCTCTCTTTCCATATCTTACAAGGTCATGCAAGCAAATAAGCTTACTCCCTACCGTCCGGTAGACGAAAAACACACTCAAGAATGATAAAATGTAGAAAACGCCCGCTACCCATTGCAAAGCGCCGACTCAAGGCGCCGAAAAAACAAGAATCTGAGAAACGAGGGAGGATAAGAAATGAGAAGGGTAAGAATGGATACAACGAGAAGGTAAAATCAGCAAGAGAAATCAAACACCTCATCCTCGGCCTTCACCCGCACTCCCCACAGACACCCTTAAATCAGGCACCAAAGAACTAGTACAGTTTTGGTCGGGTCTTCTCGACAACACGTATTTCAGTAGTCGCCGAGCAGGTCGTCCAGCTCGTCCAACTCGACGGCCTCGGGGCTCTTCCAGTCGGACCAGCCCCAACCGCCGTCGATGTGGTCGCCATCTTGGATGCCCACCATCTTGACGTCGCCCATCCGATCCAATCCTTTCGAAGCCGAATTCGGCTTCAGGACGGGGCTGGATTCGAAATCGAGCGTGGAGATGGAGAAGTTGCTGTCGACGGATTGACCAAAGACCAGGGCGGCAGCTTCGCTGTTCCTGATCGCGATGCTCTCCTCGGTCTCGTCGTCCTCGACCGAGGGCACCGAGTCTTCCATGCTCGTGTCACTGCTCGACTCGACCTCGCTGGGCGGGGACTTGCGCTCGTTCATGTAGTCGCGGCTGCGGCTGCGCTGCTGCAGCGACGAGGCCGTGGCGGTGAACTCGCGCTCGTCGCGCTCGAGAGGCGGGCTCACGGCGCGGCGGTTGTGCGCCATGTTGGTCGAGGTCGGAGGATGCGGGCCGTCTCTCAGGCCCAGCGAACTCCGACCCGAGAAGCGATCGCTCGCGTGCTCCTCATCGTCGAGCTCCGGCGACGAAAGGTCAACCTCCGGGCTCGGCGACATGACCGCACGGGCTCTCGAGTCCCTGAAGTCGTCCTCGTCGTCATCGTCGTCGGCAGCCGACGAGAGCGAGGGCGAGATGATGCGCGGGACGGTGTTGTTTGATTCCGCGGGTTCGGGAATGGGCTGGTGGGGAGTGGTGGTGAGGAAGAAGTAGATGCGCTTCGGGTGCGTGCCGACGAGCTCCTTTCCCACTGGGCAAGGTGCGAGCGCGGTCCACGGGCGGCGGATGTACGAGGTCAGGCGGGACGAGATGATGGCGGACGGGTTTGCAGAGCTGTCGCCAAGGGTCCATGTCAGCATTTGGTGACGTGTCGGGGCTCGTGATAGCGCTACCACGGGTGTACGTACCTTTCAACGATAGGCAGCTGCGTCGCGAGGACGGCGGCCAGCTCCTTGAGCAGGTGAGGCCTGTTTCCAGTTTCCTCGAGCTGCTGTATCACGGCCACGACGATGTCGTCCTTGATCCCCTCGGTGTCGATCTTGGAGACCCCTTCAGCGCCAGGCGAGGGCGGTGGCGTCTGTTCGGCCACCCTGCCAGAGCTCTTGGGGCGCTGCTGCTCGCCGAACTTGGGGGGCGCGTTGACGGGCGAGGGCGACGAGGCTGCCGAGCTGGAGAGGGTATGCGACCGCTTGATCTTCTTGGTCGGCGGCTGCTCGTGGGCGGGGATGGTGGCTGGAGGCGGCCGGTGCGATGACGATCGCGAGCTGTTTGGCAGGTGTATGCCGAGCATGGGGAGGGACAAGGATTTCCTGCGCGTGTTGTAAGGCATGGCGGAGGGTGTTGGTGAGTATATTGAGGAGACGGAGGGCGTGGTCGAGGGGCGGGCGCGGGTTGAGTTGAGTTGAGTTGAGGACGGTGGAGTGGTGGAGTGGTGGAGTGGTGGTGTCGCGTCGGTCGTGTGCTTGACCACGGTTTGTTGTGGTGGCTCAGGAATAGTAGGCAGACGGGAAAAATGGAGAGCTGGTGGTCGGCAGGGTCCTATTGGGTGGCGGGTGGCAGGCGGCAGGGGGAGGGGGCTTGGAATGCACAATGCGGTGAGACGTGCTCGCTTTCGGAAAGGTCGAGCAGGCTGACAATGCGTTTGATGCAAGGCCGGTGGGCAGTCAGCTTTGCAGTTTAATTCAGTGTGCGTGAGCTGCGGCCAACGACGATGCCGTTATTTGCTTATTCGCGGGTGCGAGTGGTGGTGGTGGTGGTGGTGGAGGAGGCGGTGGTGGAGGTGGTTTGGAGGGGGTGGTTTGTCGGATGAGCAGCGGCGGCTTTGCGCACGAGTACGTAACGGCTCTGAGGGCGTGAACGGCTGGCTGGTCGCGAGCTGGGACGACCAATGCTGCCGGACAGTTTACGCAATGAGCCGAGCAGGCCGAGACGAGGATGCAGGCCGGGGAAGAGCGGGAGGAACAGATTGGATGAGGAGGAGAGGATATGGTGTAGTTGTTGCGGACTTGCGGACAGGAGAGCAGTGGGTGGTGCAGTTGTTGGAAGATGGAGGGAGGGTGATTGATGAGACGGGACGGAGCAGGAGCAGTCATCAGTCCAAGGGGGGCACTGGGGGGGGCACTGGGAGCACTGGGGGCATTGGGGGCAATTGGGGGCAATTGGGAGCATTGGGGGCATTGGAGGGGGGGGGGGCTCTCGCCTTCTGCCGCGATGCCTCTACGGGCCAGTACAGATGCAGGGAGCCGGGATGGTACACGTATCGTCAGAGCAAAGCATCATCATATCACACACGGAGGAATAGAAAAGAAAGAAAAAAAATTGCATCCAGCAGGGATTGGGAGAGCGCCAACGTACTAGAACCCGACCGTTCCGCAGCCCCGAACGAAGGCACTTGTTTTGCAGCCGCTTGCTCTGGTGCTATGGATAGATACAGTTTAAAAGTTATGCCTTGCCGCATGCATGTCGCCGATGCTGCACGCCGCCTGTTCCTGGCACTCGCTGCAGCCGCTTGATATGCTTGATATGCGAGGAATGATGACAAGGCGGATCTGTGACTGCGATGGCATTGTCCCGTATCCCGTATCCCGTATCCCGTCTCCCGTCCTGATATGATGATGATGATGATGAAGCCTGAGCTCATCACAGAGAGTCCCCCGTCCCGAACATCTCCAGTTGATCGTCCTGAATCCATCCACCCCGGCCCACCCAGCTGTCCTAGCACTGCAAAAGTATTCCCAGAGATTCCTCCGTGCAAGTCCGCAGGCGCCACCACTGGAATCCACCGCGGCAGTACTACCACCGCTAGCGGCCCTCACCACCGCAAACTCGCCGACTCGCCATTCCGCTGGCCTTCTGGACGCTCTCGCTCTCTGTTGCCGAAACGGCGCTGCATGTTCGACGGCGCAGACGGGGCCCGGCTTGTTGGCGTTGGCGTTGGCGTTGGCGTTGGCGTTGGCTTTGGCTTTCTGCGCCATCGTCGGCTTGCGCTCCTGTTGGACACGCCACCTCTGGGCAGGTCAAGCCGCGGTGCTGAGATGCTGAGAGAGTGAAAGGTGCGAAAGCTGCAGCGCGTTGATCGAGCGACCGACTCGGAGGTCCAAGGGGCGGAGGGCACCAGACGAGCAGCCGTGCCAGCAGCCAGCAGCCAGCAGCCAGCACCCACACAGAGCACCAGCCAGCAGCACCCACCCACACAGAGCACCAGCCAGCACCAGGACCTCCGCTTGCCCACCGTCCTCTCCCTGGCAACGGGTGAAAAAGAGCGAAAAGGTCCAATGGCCGAGTTCGCTTATTAGGACCAGGCGTCCAAGGGACCAGCGACCAGCAACCAGCAACCAGCAACCAGCAATCATCAATGCATTGCCGCAGCCGGCTGCAAACGCAACCCACTTGTTGCTCCTCGTCCGGGGCAGGATTCATGCCGTGGGTGGTCAGCCTAGGACTGATGACTCCTTGGCCGGGGGGCAGCCAATTCTGGCGCCTCGTCTGGGCTGGGGGTGGAAGAAAGGGAAAAAAGGTGCGTCCACGGTGGGATGAGAGAGAGATGGGCAGGGAGTCAGTCATGCATGCATGCAAGCGAAGGCGGATGCCGACAGGGCTGTCTGTCTGCAGAGTGCAGCAAGCGCCCCAGACCATCCATCCATCATCCATCCATCCATCCACCCATCCACCCATCCATCCATCCATCCATCCATCTCATCAAAGCCTGGCTGGCTGGCTGGCTGGCTGGCCATGCCGGCCATCTCGCTGTGCTGCCCGTCCCGCTCGACTTCGGACTTCTCAACACCTGCAACCCCTCCGTCCGCTTCCTATCGCGTGCCCCTGACTCTGCAGCCGAAGCCTTCGCCCTCGCACCGCTTGAATGAATCCGACCCTTCACGCGCCCTCCACTCCGCGGCCCTGCTTGCTCTCCGCGCCTCGTCCGTCTCTCTGTCTCCGTCTCTGTCTCCGTCTCTGCCTCTGTCTCCGCCCGCTCACATGTCCTGGCCGAGCAAAACCACGGTCAGGTACGTACCTGAGTGCAGTCGGGCGCCAGCCACCGCACGCCCTGCCGCGCCCTTCCCGAGACACGCTGCTCTCGTGGACTGCCGGGTTGGTGACGCCAGGCGCGGACAAGAAAGAGGGCAGCAGCACGCGAAGGAGCTGGAGCTAAATCGAGCTCGCGGCCAGATCGGTCAGGGTGACGGCGACGGGCCATTGTTTGGGGCGCGCATGTGCCTCCGCCATCATGCGAACCACTTGCCGCTGCTGCTGCTGCTGCTGCTGTTGCTGGGGCGCTTGAGAAGGTTCATCGTTGATTGATGCGTTGACTGGTGGTGCGTTTGCTCTCGGTGGCTCAAGTCAACCGTATCTATGTACAGACTCGAGTCATTTGAACCACGGGCGAAGTGAACAACCTCAAGAACGCTTCTTCAGTTCTTCCAAGCTCTGCGCCCGGTCACAGAACGACCGCTGGCGGTAAGCTTTAGCCATGCCTGTCACGTCCGTATCTGAACCTTCCCATCCCTTCCATACCTCATGTGCTTATTCTTATTCCTACGGCCATCCCCCCATCATCATCACCACCACGGCACTTTTTATACCCGCAGTTGAGCCTTAATGCGAAAAGACAATCGCCCATCGCACGTTTCCCCCTAACCGGCAACAACCCTAATCTTACAGCCAAGCCCGCAATAGTCCCTTATCCACGGATTACCATTTCCACACCTGCCACCAGCTCTTCCTCGGCTGCTCCACCCCCACAGCTTCCTTTGCGGCATCGACGAGATCGGCGACGGCGACGGCGCTGTCTCTCCGCCTCTTGATCTCCTCCTTGCGCTCCTTGATCGCTTCTTGCGTCTTCCGGAGCTCGACCCACCACGTGGTGCCAAAGTGCTTTCGCTTGATCTCGACGACCTCTAGGCCCTTCGCGCGCCTTACAATGCCATCGATGTCCTTGTTCCACCAGCAACCGTATCTGTCCGCGTGACCGGCTGCCGTCTTGTCCAGCAGCGAGTTGAGCCAGTTGTATTTTGCCTTTCCGTGCTCGAGAAGCAGGATGCGGCCGTCATCCTTGACCGCATCGCCCATCTTCTCAAGCAGCTTCTCCGGCTCCGGCGTCGAGCAAAGTCCCATCGTCTGCACCACAGTGTCATAGTAGTCCGGCTCGCCCTCCTCCTTCTTCACGCCCGCAGACGGCGGCGCCGGGGGAATCTCCTTCAGCGCGTCCGCGTTGACAAGCCTCATGGCCTCCTCCCGCGGCCTGTTGAACGGCGGCCGCGACTCCCGCCACTCCTGCCACTTCTTCCTCGCCTCCTCCAACATGCTCGCGCTCTGATCCACCAGCGTGAGACTCCTGCACTTCTTCAAGTCGTAGAACTCGGTGTTGCGCCCCGTGCCCGCGCTCACCTCGAGCACATGGCCCGACGCCTCCTGCGCCAGCCTCTTGCGCAGCTTCAGGATGCCCTGCCAGTACTCCGTCCGCTCGTTGTCCGAGTCGAAGTTGCGCGCCATGGTCGGATTGTACCGGTCCGTCACGTCTTGCGGCACCGTCTCAGCCGGCACGCTGCGCAGCGAGTTGTATGACCACGCGCAGTAGACACCCAGCGCGAACACGACGCTGCCAGCGCCCAGGAGCGGGATCATGCGGCCGCGGGGCACCCATCGTGATGGCTTGGGAGGCGCGGCCCGGGGGGCTTCTGGTTGTAATGGTGCATTGACTGTAGCCCTGCTCGGGTCGTACTGGACGGCCTTCTTCGAGCCTTTCTTTGGGGGCGGGATCGAAGCCCGAGGAGCTGTTTGAGGAGCCTTTGCTGGTTTCTGGATGACGGCCTCGGATTTTATCTGGGGAGCCCGGGGCACGGGAGGAGGCGGCGGCTTCTGCAGCTTCTGAAGTAGAGGTGGTATCCCCAGCGCTTTGCGGTTAGGCCTGCCCATTGTGCTGCCGGGAGGAGGGACTGCCAATGAGTATGCACAGTATAGGGTGAGGGTGGGTGCGCGATGAGAGCTCCGTGGGCTGCTCTGAAGAGATGCAGAAGTGCTTCCGCGCAGGCGGCGTCGGAAGTTCGAAAGGCGAGCGAACGAGCTATGATTTTCCGGCACCAAGCGTCGAACTAGAACCACATCGCGCCCTGTGGCCCCCGATTCAGACAAGACATCGCACCACCACACTCAAGATGTAGAGAATAAATCCTTTCGTTCTGGCCCAGTCTCGCCTGCTGGAACGTTTTCCCGACGTTGATATTCACTCTGCTCGCCATGTCTTCATCCGAGAAGTCCGCCGTTCCCTCGTCCATCCTGATTGTTGGGTCAGGCGTTTTCGGGCTGAGCACTGCTTATTCTCTGGCCACGAATCCAGCGTATAAAAACACCACAATCACGGTTGTTGACAGGCAATCGTTCCCTGCTGGTGATGCTTCGAGTGTTAGTTCCTGCCCATCTCTCCTCTCCTCTCCACTCAATTTCTTTCGAGTCCTCTCTCTCCGTCAACGATTCTCTCTTCTCTCTTTTCTCTTTCTTCTGTCATCTCTCAAATCTCTCATACCCATCACATCCTCAACCTAACACCTCTCCCCCCTCTCCTCTCCCAGATCGACTCCTCCCGCATCATCCGCCCCGACTATGCCGACCCGGCCTACGCCGCCCTGGCCTACTCGGCCATGCCGCACTGGCGCGGCATCTGGGGCGCCTCGGGCCGCTACACCGAGACAGGACTCTGCCTGACCGCCGAGCGCAACTCAGCGTCGTACGTGCAGGAAGCGCTCGCCAACGTGCGAGCGCTCGAAGGAGACCGCGTGCTCCCGTCCGGCCGGCCGAACCTCGAGGTGCTCGACTCCGCCGAGGAGATCCGGAAAGCGGCGGGGACGGGCGGCGCGTCCGGGAGCACGGGGTACGTGAACTGGACGTCTGGATGGGCGGATGCGGAGGCTTGCATGCGGTACCTGCACTCGTTGGTCGTGGGCACGAAGCGCGTCGACTTTGTCGTTGGCACCGTCTCCAAACTCATCCTCGACCCTACCACCGACACCTGCGCCGGCGTCTACCTCTCCCCCTCGTCCACCTCCACCACCACCACCTCCACCACCACAACCCTAACCGCCTCCCTCACCATCCTCGCCACAGGCGCCTGGACGCCCTCGCTCCTCGACCTCCGCGGCATCGCCCGCTCCACCGGCCAAGTCATCGCCTACGCGCCCCTAACCCCAACCGAGCGCCTCTCGCTCTCCCAATCGCCCACAGTCCTCAACCTCACCGACGGCTGTTTCGTGATCCCGCCCGGCGCCACCAACGAGATAAAAGTCGCGCGCCACGGCCACGGCTACAGCAACCCAGTCACGATCCCGCACCCAGAGACCGACAACAACACCAACACCAACAACAACAACAACAACAACAACATAACCGTCTCCCTCCCCCTCACCCACCTCACCACCCCCACCTCCCTCCCCCCCGGCCCCTCCTCCCTCCCCGCAGAAGCAACGACCGACCTCCGGCGCGCCCTCTCCGCCATCGTGCCCGGCCTGGCCACCCGCCCCTTCTGCCGCACCCGCCTGTGCTGGTACACGGACACGCGCACCGGCGACTTCCTGATCGCCCACCACCCGCGCTGGAAGCGCCTGTTCGTCGCCACCGGCGGCAGCGGCCACGGCTTCAAGTTCCTGCCCGTCATCGGCGGGAAGATTGTCGAGGCGGTCGAGGGGAGGACGGACGAGGCGTTTGCTGAGAGGTGGGCCTGGCCGCGGGAGAGGGTCGATGAGAGGCTGTGGGAGGGGGATGGGAGTAGGGGTGGGCCCAGGGGTTTGGTGTTGATGGACGAGTTGGCCAGGCGGGAGGAGGCCAAGTTGTAGAGGGGAGGTGAGGGGAGCGGCTGCGAGTTTGTTGGCGCGAGAGGCATGCGCATGCAGCATTCCGGGAGACCCTGGAAGGCGGGTACGGCCAGGAAGACGCGAGGCGAAAGACAGAACAATTGAGTTTCGCGAGAATTTTGATTAGTTAGATAGATAGACACATCAGAAGCACATCACCATCAAGCAGCGATAGACACATCATAAGCACGTCACCATCAAGCAGTGCAAATGTTTCATGGCAGGCATGAATTGATACTATCTAAAGTACCTAGCCTAGAAGACCGACTGGTCGCCATGAATGTGTTTAGTGCAATGTTTTTGTCGGTTTTCCAACCTTGAAGTCCAGAGCCATGACATCGCAAAGGCAGTCGCAAGAGGCTCTGAAAAGAAATCGTACCAGCCCATCAGCCTTACCCATCACCCATCGGATTCACTCGTCGCCGTCGTCCAAGAAAGAAAAATTAGCCTGGCGGGCTAAGCCCATGAACACCGTGCTGCGTTGGAGCCAGCAATGGTGCCTGCCGATCTAATCGTGAGGAGAAAAGTGAAGAAAGAAATCTGAAGCAATTTTGAGTACCAAGGAAGAAAGCCTCTTATGGGGTTGTCGAGGCTGCAGATCGCGGTATCAGAAACCCGCCGGAACACCATGCAATGCCGCAAATTAACAGAAAGCACAAATCGAAAACCATGCCAGGGGTATTGTCTGAAGACCGGCAGAGGGCAGATGATCATCGCGTCAGGTCGTGACGGATGGTCGGGGATGAGGTATTAATACAAGGGACGGAAGTGTGATGCTACACGTGTGCGTGATCACCCATTCTGCTCCGAGTCGATCATTGATCGATCAAGACTTGCGGAAGTCTATGATGGTCAGCGCTGAAGGTGTCCAAGAAGGCACACGAACTTACCAGAGAGCACAGGGTAGATCAGCTCGAAGGCCTGGTAGATCTCTTCACGAACTTTGGCACCAGTCAGGACGATCTTGCCGGAGACGAAGATCAACAAGACAATCTTCGGCTTCATCATGCGGTAGATGAGACCAGGGAAGAGCTCGGGCTCGTAGGAGCTGAAGTTGTGGTGGCGAGAGGCCAGACCCTCGAGGCGGATGGGGAACTTGATGTCGCAGGAGCCGACAATGTTCTGGATCTTGAAGTCCGTGAACTTGGCGTTGAAGCCGAGCTTCTGGATGATGCGAGCGTACTTGCGCGACGCGAGCTTCGAGTCGTCCTCAGACTTGGCACCGGTGACGACCATCTTGCCGGAGGCGAAGATCAGGGCGGTGGTCTTAGGCTCGCGGATACGCATGATGACGGCCGCGAAACGCTAGTGTCACATGTTTAGCAAGGCCATCAGGATGCAAACTGACGGATTGCTGGTACCTTAGGGTTATACTCGGCGTTGCGCGCGTGGAGCGCAATGGTCTTCAGGTCGAGGCGGCAATCGAGGTTGACCGTCGCGCTGGAACCATTAGAGCCTGAGAAACTACTTACGATAGGCGATTTTACTCACACAATGTTCTGAAGAGTCGGAACAATGCCCGACACACCGTTCGTCTGCGCACCCGGAGTGGCTGCAGGCGTAGCGGGAATCACCCCATTGCCGTTGTTGCCGTTCTGCTGCGACTCGCCATCCTTGAGCGACGAGGGCGGGGTAAGCTGCTCCATCGCGCCGTTGGGGAAGGACAGAGATCCAGGTGCGGTGAAGGCCTTGGCCTGCGTGGCCGTGGAGGGGTGGGTGGTGAGAGTGTCCATCGTGATCGACTTGTTATCGAGTGAAGTAAGAGTAGCCGTGTGGGGTAGAATGGCAACTATCGAGGCTGTTAGAGGTATAAGTTTTGTCGAGTGTGTGCGACGCGACGACGACGGTATGGAGAGAGAGTGGGAGTCGAGAGGTTTGCGACGGCGGTCTTGATCGAAGATCGTAGCCGAGTGGTGCGCGTACCGGTTGTAGTAGATGAGCAAGCGAATGCCTCCGTCTACGTTCGATGCCAAGTGGAATTGAAATGTGGCCGGTCGCAAACTACCGCAACGACGAGAGCGAGCTGGTAGGTATGGAGTCGCTCAGAGTGTCAGAGACGAAGCCAGCTAGCCTCTGGATGATGTGCTTGATGGAGGAGTGATGCGACAGATGAGCGACGATGGGTGGAGGTTGTCGCAGCGGAGAGTTAGCGACACGGCCGGTGAGGCTGATTAGAGAGCGTGATGGTGCGCGCGCCTTGCACACAAGAGTGATTGGGGTGTGGAGATGAAGCGGGCAAGCGAAGAGTGTAAGATCTTCGGGTTGCGGGCGCGGTGTGGAGAGAAGATGTGGTGGCTGCTATTGGGGTGTCGGGCGAAGCGGCCAGGATGTCAAAACGATAGAAAGGCTGGTCGGGGCATGGCGAGTTCTTTAAGTAGACGTGAAGCGCGCTAGTCTGGAAGCGGCGACGCTAGCGGGCACGAGAAATGACTCATGGACGCCACAGCAAGCCGGACTCTTCGCCTTGCAGCGGCGGCACCAGCAGCAGCAGCCTTTGTCCCCCACCGCCACCACGCCAACCACCTATCCACCATCACTCTCCACTCTCCACCCTCCACCCTCACACACTCGACATCACCACCACCACCATCACCACCACCACCGCATGCCCGTCCACGATGCCGCGTCCTCTGCTCCTCACACCTGCACACTCACACACCCGCACACCCGCACACTCGCCCACCACCCGCTCTGAACCACCGCAATGCTGGCCCGCCTCTTAGCGCCCAATGGCCTCCCAAGGATTGACTCTCTGCCAGCCCTTCTAGCGCTGCGCCGCCTCCTTTCCGCCCTCTGCAGCGACGATCCGCTGCAAGCTGCAAGCTGCAACGCCCTTCACGCCATCGTGAGACACCATCACATCCCGCACGTATCAGCCCAGCTCTCCGCCCAAAGCAATCATCGTCCTCCAACGCTGCTCCACCTCCTTTTCCTCGCGACCCTCGCCGTTGCGCGCACGGTAGCACTTGCGAAGATTCTTCCGCCGTCGACGGGCTTCCGTGGCGAACGCCGCCCTCGGCCGGCAGGCCCGACTGTGGTGCGCGTCCGGTCAGAGTTCCAGTGGCCAGCCTTCCAATGCCTTTCCGGACCCCCTGGGCTGTGGCTGCAAAATTCCATCGCCCCCTCCCTTATCGCAGGCTGAGCCGCAGCCGGGCGACCAATCTAGCGCGCCAGACAGAGACCGGTCAAGAGACGCGTCGCGACGTTGGGCGCTGCGGGGGTACGAGTGCCGCACTTGGGCCCAACAAGCTGCATTCGTCGCAGGAGAAGACGCTGATGCGCCGTCCTGATTCGTCCGCGGATGGCCAAGGTGATCATGGTGATGCCTAGGGCTGGCGGCTGAAAGTTGTGGACGCGCCGGCCCCCACCAACACCATCTCTGTTCCCCGCCAAAGCGCACTCGCGATGTATGAGGTAAGTCGTGTCGTGGACGTGCTAGAGCTGCTCCACCTGGAGTCGTGCTGTGTATGTGCTAAAGCTGCTCCATCTGGTCGTCTGGCTAGACCGACAGCCGATTTTGTCCGCGTATGGCGACGATGATGCCGAGGGCTGGCGGCTGAAAGTCATGCACGCGCCGGCCCCCACCAACACCGTCTCTGTACCCCGCCAAAGCGCGACGGCGATGTATGAGGTAAGTCGTGCTACGCATACACCAGAGATGCTCCATCTGGCCCTCTGGATGGACCGACAGTCGATTTCCGTTTCGGATTGCATTCCTCCGTGACATCACCATGACGCTCTTGCCTAGCCGCGCGGTCAGCTACCCGGAGCCGGACCGTCTTGCAATCTTATCAGACCAGACGTCGGCACGCTGAGCGCATCGCTGACCAGTATCCCTTGCTATCATGCCCGTCATCCAAAGACTGCTGTCGCAGCCGGGCAGTTCAACATGTACGAGTAGCTTGCGGGCCACGCAATGAGTCTATGCCGTCGGTTTCGCTGTGTTCATGAGATGTCCGGACTGCTCGAATCCTCTTTTCCTCATGTCATCGCCGCTGAAGTCAAGTCCATTGATGCGGTCAACTATCTATTATCTCTCCATTGTCTATTATCTCTCCATTGTCTATTATCTCTCCATTGTCTATTATCTCTCCATTGTCTACAATCCGAGTTATCTGGTGTTTCTTCCGCTTTCTTCTGCAGAGTATCTCGAGTAATCGAGACTTTCCAAGCACGGGACCCTTCTTCTGCTGCCGGACAAATGCAGCTTTGCAATTCGACCGGAGCGCAATCTGATTCGCCCAAAGTAACTCCATCCACGAACTACGAGGTAGGCTGCGGCTATAAATGAAGAGACATCTCAGCAAGTTCAACAATACCACTTCAGAAAGGAAATCAGGCTGCTAGCGACAAGCTCCCGACGAGTAAGTATTGCACATAATACTCTCGGTTCGGCCATGTTCACCTTCCCACTTTTGAACAACTGTCGAGAAATATTGAAACCGCAATCTGATGATGCTGAACCTTGCCGCTAGCGAATGACATGTGGCACTATTTCTGGTGAAGCATAACAGCATTGCTTCATATTCGGTCCGCCTTGAGAAAGCTGCTTCTTCTACTTGGCTCGCATGTCCGCAGGTCGGTAAGTTGTCGAGTCAAGTCAGCATTTCTGGTTGCCCTTCCCATACCAACGTCCTTGTTGGATTGACATGGCTGGCTGGCTGTAAAGCCCGATCCTCTCGAATCTCCCAACAACACGACAGTCATTTCCTCGCCACAGGACACCAAAATCAAGCACGATGATGACGAACAACATCAACTCCAACAAAGCCGTCCATCACCCACAACAAAAACAAAGATAGTCCACTTCCCCATCATTCCCAGTCGCAGCCGCAGCCGCAGCGGTACTGTCAACACAATCGAGCAGTCATCAGTGTGTGATAATGCGCCGAAGAATTCGTTTCCGAGCCGCTGCACTACAGCTACGAGCTGGAGTGTTGTCGTTTCCAACTCGGCGCGGATACGGGTGCGTTAAGTACCCGGCTTAAACGGCGCTAAGCTGGAAAGAGCAGCCGGTCACGCGTTGGGAAGTGAAGCTGTGTGTGGGTGACGTTTTTTGATACCGTTCCAAAGTTCTTTCGCAAGGCGGCTTTGATGCTGGATGTAGCGGTGGATATGGGTGGGTTTGGTGTGCTTCCGTTGCTCAGCTCAATTGGTGGTTTTCCGGGAGCGTGGTGTTTAGTTGCTGTTGTCTTGTTCAACAGCGGATCCGTTTGCTCGGGGACCGACTATGGTTTCGGTTAAATCCAATTATTTGATGCGCTGCTTAGTGTACAAAGAGGATGGATGGAAAGCGAAAGTGATATACCAAGACTCCACGTTCACATTCTTCGTTGTTGTCCGAAAACCACGCTTCAATCTCGGACATGAGATGTACCAAATCCACACCCTTATCCCAGATTCTCTTCCCCACAAGCAGCCCTCCCCCCAAAGACCTCTTCCTCCCCACCCCCTCCCTCCCCTTCCCTTCCCAACCCCTCAGTACCCCATAACCGCCACCGCCGCCCCAGCCCCAAACAACACCGCCTGCCCCACCGCCCCCGTCCTCATCGCCACCGCCGCACCACTCGACGTCGACGAGCTGGCACCAGCGCCAGACTCGGAGCCCGTCGCAGCCGAGGCGCTGTTCTGGGCGTTGGTGTCCACGGTTCTGCTGGCGGCAGGCACGCCCGACGTGTAGGGGACCTGGGAGTCGGAGGCGGTGGCGGAGTAAGCGGGGGCGCCGGTGGTGGCCGAGGAAGAGGGTGTTGCGGTTGAGTTGGCGGGGTTGAGAACGCTGCGTGTTGTGGTTAGATGGCTGTGTGGATGGGATGGGGGACACGGGAATGGAGCGAGACGTACTTGTCAATGACGTGGCAGACGCCATTCGCGATCAGCATGTTCGGTGTCACGACCTTCGCCCCGTTCACGAATACCTCGTCGCTCTCGAAACTAATCGTCAGGTTCCCACCCGATAACGCCGTCAACGACATCCCATCGCTCAGCGCTGTGCTGTAGTACACCTGCGATCCGTTTACGACGTGGTATGTGAGGATGGTGGCTAGGTCGTCGGTGCTGAGGTTTGCGAGCGCCGAGCCGATGGATTGGAAGGCGTCGTTGTTGGGCGCGAAGATGGTCAGGTCGGGGGTTGTGTCGACGGTTTGAGTTAGGTCTGTTTCATTGACGGCGCCGACGAAGGCGGTTAAACCTATGTCGAGGGCGGTGGCGGATGCGTTTTCGGGGATGGTGAGCACGCGGTCAATGATGTGGATTACACCGCCAGTGAAGTTGAGGTCCTGATTGGGGGTGTTAGTGGGTGTGAGGTAGTATTGGATTTTGGATAAGGGGAGAGAGACGAACGGCTTGGACGACGGTGGAGTTTTGCAGGAGGCCGGAGAAGAAGTAGGTCGTATTGTCGGTAGTGACAGCTTCGACGACCTGGCCTCCGGTTACGTTGGTGAATGACGAGTTCATCAGCATGGTCGGCAGAAAGGCAGGCGTGCTGGTAATCTCTTCGGCAGTGTAGGTGCCGCTGAGGACATGATATGTGAGTAACGCTGAAATCTCTTGAACCAATTCGGCGGTCGATGACGATGAAGAGCTATTGAGGAGCGTAGCAAAGGCGTCGTTGTTCGGCGCCAAAAAAGTTATGTTGTTGGCGTTGGCCAACTGGCTCGCGAGGCCTGGATACGCATTCAGGTACGTCGTTAGGTTGCTCAGCGAAGGATTGTTTGCGAGTGTAGCATTCAGGCTACTGGTCGACTGTGCAGCAGCAGTAGAGGAAAGGGCTGCCAAGGAGAGATGTTTGAGAAGCATTTTGGTATTTGATGGAATGGCAACGAACTGTGGGAGAAGAGGGGAGAGACAAAATAAACGATGGAAGACTCGACGGGAGGCTTCTTCTTATACGGACCCCGCCAGCAATACGCTTCGAACTAAAGCTTGGTTAAAGCCAAGCTGGCAGAGGTTGATGATACCCCTCGCAGAACCCTCCACTGCGCTCTCCATAAGTAGCAGTAGTGGAAAACCCACCCTGGCGCATCTTGGCGAGTGATAACAGCCTTGGATCGATGGATTGCCAATCTCATGGAGCTCTCGGCGGCTGCGACTTCAGCCTACGAGATCAAACGAGATGCAGCAATTGACAGGGCTGGCGCTGCAAAGATGGCATGGACAACAGCCGCGTCAGCTTCGTGGATCCAGTGGCGGAGCACGGAACGAGTCCATCCTAGAGTTTCCAGTGAGGGGAGTTGAGACTCATGATCCCGCATTTGGTGTGTATGACGCCAGGATCAGTCCAACGGATGTCGGTCGAGCAAAAAGGTCTCATGTGGCTGTATCATGGCTGTGCATGTAATAATGATGGTAGTGTCTGGTTTGACAGCGGGAGCAAATGTGTCAAACGGCATTGGACCACATGGTGAAGGTTGTGCTGGCACTTGGAGGCAGTTGGTGGGAGTTGGAGGGGACGTCGGGCTGAACGTGGAGAACCCTGTTGGATTTTGTCGAGCTTCCCCGTCGATTACATAGTTACCGGTCCAAGGGTCGCGTTCCGCTTCATCCATCTGGGCACTCACCAATCGTCATACTTCTTTCACGGGCCAAAAGGAATCCTTCAAGCCACATTTGCTTTGGGTAATCCTAGACGAAGACACGCGCTGCGTTGGTAAACATGTCAGCATCAAAATGGCTACAACAGTCGCCACGGTTGTCAGCGAAAGCTCACATTCTTCGGAGATATTTTGAAATCATGTGTGAGACCCAGGGTGAGACTTTGAATTGATTCCAAACTCACTCTTGTTCTATCTCTAGTCCTTCTCCAAAAGTAGCTGCGTAGAAACCTCCCACTTCTGTCCACCACTGCCATACCCACCGGCCAATCTGTTCCGCACCGCGCTTGAGATTCTGTCCCTGATGCGGGCCATGTCATCCAAGCTGCGCACGCGGAGCTTCAGGTTGGCCTGGCAGAGGCCATAGTGAACCTGCCAGATCTTTGCTTCTTCCACAACAGTCACAGCTGGATCAGCTTCGATCGCGTCCAGCAGATTGGCAAGTCCAGGCCCAGAGTAGGACATCATCAGCATCCTGCCCAACGTCCATCCCATGCGCCATCCGAGCGTGACCATTGAGATGGCTATGACGGCGGTGATTGCGCGGTCCAGCCAAATGTACATCTTGATGCTCAGAAGAGGCAGAAGCAGCAGCAAGCTGGAACATGAAAGAGTCAGAAAGTGAGAAGGGTTGCTCAGCACCGAGGGAAGGGACTCGATGTATGCGAAGCGCATCACTTTACTGATGCGAGCGTGGTTCTTGAGCAGGATGGCGGAAACCAGGGTCGCTACGATAGCTGCAAGCGCGGCTGTGTCGACACTACCAGCGGACACGCGATCATGCTTGTGCGCGTGATGCGGCGTGTGACCGCCACTGCTCTCAAGCGCATGTTGGAGGTTGTGACTGACAAGATCGAAGCCAGTAAAGAGAAGTGTTACGGCCATGGCAAGCCCAGCGAGGACTTCGAAGCGCTCAAATCTGATATAATGGTTAACGCAAAACGTCAGAAAGTCGGAGCCATGGTACTCACCCGAAAGGCCGCTTCAAGCTGGTCCGCTTCCAGCATTCAAAATTACTGCCAACCTCGTTTATGCAACACACCGTCGCTCCAATGAAGTCGTAGAACACCAGATGTGACAGGGCTGTCATTGCAGTTGACCCCTGCGCGCTCAGCTTCACATAGAAGCCCACGAGAAGATGACATATACACCACGCAAAGCGCATCTTCTGCTCACCCGTCATGCTGGCGCGAACTTCTTTAAATGTTGGTAACGGTAAAGAGGCAGGGACGGCTAGAGGGGCTCTCGGCGCGGGTTCGAGAAAGATCTGGTGCGAGACGGAACTGTGTTTGTACTTGTGGCCGCGTCTGCGTCCAATGTCCTGCGCTTGTCAGCATATCTGTCCATCCTTCAAGAACCGTGGCCTCGCCTACCGATTTAGCTGCCGGCGACCTGCCACCGCCGCCAACAGTATACGTTTGGGGCTGGAAATTGAAGGGATTTCCGGGACCCTCTGATCCATTTGATGTTGCCGAAGTGGGCGTAGTACCCGCCGTCAAAGGACTGTAGGGCGACAGGGTAGACGGACTCGGGTGTCCGGCGGAGAGAGTGGTATTCTTGTAACCGTTGCCGGGAAAGGTTGCAGAGAGTGGCGTCAGGGAGTCATAATCGTGTTCAACATGTAGAGTGGGACCGTCGTTAAGTCCAAGGCCTACGGGTTGCGGACTGTCCTCAGGAGGTGGTGTGGGCGTGTGCGGCGGGACGGGGAGGGGCATATTGGAAGCCATGATGGTATGCTCGGTGGTCTGGACGCAATAAAGAATCTATGACATGGTAGAGGAATATATGCACGCGGGTATCCAAGGAAAGCGTGTCGACAGGCAAACGAGAGCGGAGAGTGACAGCAAGAGGGACGTGAAGGCGTGGGTGTTTGTTCTGAGTCGTGCTTCAAAGACCCCCTGTGACGATCCTCCGCCCAGGGCGCCAAAGCCAGCCAGGCCCTCTCCTCTCTCACCTCCGTCTTCTGCCACTGGTTCTCCTGCCTCCCATACCTCAACACCATGGGTCCGCGCATCACCTGAAGAGCATGGGAAATGGACCAGAGCCCCGCTGCGACAGCACTACCTACCGACGACCGTCCCCCTGAGCAGCATGGCGGCTCGCCCACCCCCAAGCGCAGCCGCTCCAGCATCTCCTCCGGCCACAAGCGCAGCCTCTCTGGCAGCATCCTAGCAAAGCTCCCTTTTCTTCGTTCCTTTGAGGAACTGCCTCCCCCAGACACCGACGCCGACCATGTCGACCAGCGCGACGATGCGGCTCCCCGCCGCAGCAGCGCAATGGCGAAAGCGGTGCGTCAGAGCACCATCGGCCGCAGGCGGAAGAGCTCTCTGAGGAAAACAGCCATTCTCGGCACCGGCAGGCAACGTTCGAATGAGGGTCAGGCAATTGGCCTGTCGCATCTTCGCGACGCGGCTGCTCTTGCTGTGAGCCAGGTGAACAACCCAATACCTCCGGGAGACTCGACATCGCGGCCCTTTAGCTACACCAACGCGTCTGCCGCGTCCTCCTCAGATAGCGGATGGGACGCGCCCGCCGAGGGAATGCCCTCTCATTTGCAGAGTCTCGGACTCAGCACCACCGACAATGTGGACTCGGAGCACAAAACACCTCGCCAGACTGCAGGTCTGGGATCGCCCATCGCCAGCCCCATAACAAGCCCTACGAACAACCCATATGCCTCCACCACCGACGATGATGCCGACGGCCTGACGTTCTCGCGACCAAGCTCCTTGGCTCCGCATTACTTCCCTCTCCAACCTTCGACAACCTCGGGCATCTCTCGCCGGCGGAGCACGAAGCTGCCGGGTACAATCTCAGGCAGCACAACGCGCCGCTCTTCGCCCCTTTCCCTTCCGCCCGCAACACTTGATCTCGACGAGTGGGATTATTCTGAGACAGAGTGGTGGGGTTGGGTTGTGCTAGTCGTGACGTGGATTGTGTTTGTGGTCGGCATGGGCTCATGCCTAGAAGTGTGGAGCTGGGCGTGGGACGTGGGCGAGACGCCATATGCGCCCCCAGAACTGGAGGACGATCCAACATTGCCAATCGTAGGGTACTATCCTGCGCTGATGGTGCTGACGGCTGTGATGGCATGGGTATGGGTGGTTGTGGCTTGGGTTGGCATGAAGTACTTTAGGCATGCCAAGGTCGTCGGAGAGGATGCCTAGGGGTATAGTCTATTTGAGAGGCAGAGCTTGATTCACTGAGATGTACGTTATAGCTGACACATAAGATATGATACCCATTCAGAAGTTTTGGTTTCGCGTCGGTCCTGATCTCTGGCACTGACATCGTGAGACCTCGTAATGATGAGCCTCTTTCAGGCTACACAGCCGTCCATCTTGACAGTCCTTAGTCTACCTTCTGCGTTCACTGAGGCTCGAAGGTGATGCACGACGTGTAGGGAATCATTTGGGAGAGTTGCCTGTTTCGGCATGAATGGCGTTATTGCCGGATGCCGCGGGTTACCTTGTTGGCAGCCCAGACAGGAGAGTATTTCAAGATACTTGAAGTTTCCATGCTGCTGGGTCCTACGAAGCGTCGTCTCGGTTCAATCGAGCGAATGTCCTTGTTATCAAATCCTTCCATTCGTCCGGTTGTGACATGCACGGGCAGATTTGCGTTGCCCCAAGTCAGCATCGCGAGAAACCAACTCTAGTGCCGGAGATCAACATGACAGATTTCAAATTCCATGTTCACGATAAGGATACCGGAGTGACCTGATGCCACCGGCGAAATTTCGCTACCGATCGCATCTAAGTCGCCCTAATCACCCCCCTACCCTCCTTTCGCCGAGGAAGGTTATGCAGAGTAAAGTTACAACATCGAGAGACCTTCTCTTCTTGGAAAGCCGGCCGTTGCAATATGGTTTATTCGTTCGATTCCCTCCCTTTATCTAGTAGCCGACGCTGATGAGATAGTCGCTGAGGTCTCCCACCACCTTGGTGGCCGGGCCGGGCTGTACGCCTTCGGGGTAGTGACCAATTATGATCGCCTGCTTCGTCTTGGCAATGACGATGCCAGTCTTGCCCTGATGGTGGATGATGTTAGCTGGGAGTGGGAGTTCAAGGTCGGGGGCACACTGACCTTCTTTCCCCAGATGTCCCGATCATCGCATTTGATGCAGACGTAGCGTTCACCGGCGATGTGGAAACCCTCGCTCTGAACGTCTTTGATGTCCTTGGTGTCCGCAAAGGCCTTGACAAGGATGGCCAACTCGTCGTCCGTGGGCTGATCGGATGAAGCATTAGCGACTGTCCTCACAAATAGTCCTGTCTATGCATCCTTTGCAAAGCTTCATCTTATCCATGGTGTAGCTTTCCCAAATCGCTCAGAGCTTTACACTTGATAACGCGCAACGTACCTTCCAGTCTTCGGGTTCGGAGGCCCAGGGCGCGCCGCCTTGGTTGCTGTGGATGGAGGCCTTGTCGATGATATTGGAGCCGCAGAGGCTATGTGATCGACGATTAGACGTGTCGTGGAAGGAAGAGGGGTTACTGGAGTAGGTACCTCTGCTTCACGTATTCTGGACAGCAGCGTCAGCAACCTGGAGCTGAGCGGGGGGTTTCGGCGACCGCGACTTACGTGACCAAGACATGATTGATGGGATGTGACGGGTGGAGGAGTGAGTCGGCGATAGGCGGTAGAAGAAAAGGCAGGTGTGTTGGTGATAGGTGGCGGAGGTGAGTGTGGTGTAGGAGAGAAGGTATGGGGGGTAAGTAGTTGTAGGGATGAGGGATGTTGATCTCAGGTGGGGCAAGCCGCTCGCCGTCGCTTTTCTGCGCTGCCGTCACCGCCGCCAGACAATCACCACACAGCAACCTCTCACCAAGCGCCAGTGTCCGCCACGCCTGACTGATATCTGCCACGCATAGGTCGTCTTTTTGCAACGGTACCTCCGTCGCTGCCCTACTGTACAACCTGTCGCAATGCGCTTTCACGCCGCCAGAGGCCTTACCTGAAGCTGCCGCATCGGCTTGGCCTGTTCACCATTTCGAGCGCCGGATGGTCTCAGCTTCACTTATGGATATCAGGGGCTCAAGCCGCTATTCCCTCGGGGCGGTTGCTCGCTGGACATTCCACCTGTCCTCTTGTCGGCCGTCGTCTGCAATCACTCAGAAGTCGCCTTCTCCCCAGTCTGCCCGCCTTCCGGCCTTGCGAGCTTCCCCTTCATATCCTTCATGCTACGGCATAGTGTGGAATCGGGTGCAATCTTGGCAAGAAATCGAGCCTCGAGGGATCGCACACGGTCACTCTGTTTAGTTGACAGCGCGCCAAGCTTCTCTGGTGGGGACGCGGTTTCCTGAAAATTGAGCTAAAGCGCTACATCTCCAATCATCGTCATGCAGCAGTTGAGATGAGTACCATGAAGCGATCTGGAAGGAAGAGCAAAGTTGAGAACTTGTCTGCCTCGCGCCCATCCACCAGAAGCGACCAGACCCTTGTCGCAACATTCAAGGAAAAGGCGTTCTGATCTGAGCGACAGACATGTGGCGTGTTTTTCCGGCATCTCATAATCAGAGAAACTCTGCCCGTTGCGTAGAAAGACTGAATTCGTCTTCCGGCAGACCGTGAAACAGGATATAATAACCGTACAGGGCAGATGCAAGTCCTGTGATGGTCTCATAGATGTCGGCGGCATTGGCGAGATTCCGGGATTGAAATTTGGACACACGTCTGAAAGATTCGCTGCAAGCTGACTGACGTTTGGGATATGACCGGAGTCGAAATTTGTACCGCCGAGACAAGCAACTCTGCCTATCAATGGGGTATCCGTCATCAAAGCTGGCGGGATCCTCGAAAGATGTGCGCCCATTGCAATCCACACAGACCTGGTGTTCATGAGACCAGAACCCTTCTTCAAGCCGAGAAAGCGTCCTGATACGCCCAAAACTTGATTCTGACCGGATACTAGTCAACAATTCCAGACCTGCGCTTCAATCAAGTCTCGGATCGAAGTCCTGCGCGTAATGAAGTAAGCCTAGACGGCGTCTATCAGAAGATAGAAGTGAACCCGTCTTATTCATTCAGGAAGTCGAAGTAAGCCCGTACAGCAGATAACTACGAGGATGTCAAAATTCGCCCAGCAGCCACGACCATATCGCCCCGGCCTACACATATCCGTAAGCATCACCACAACTCGCATCAACAATCGCCGCCCCAGCCCTCCAAATCTCCCTGGAAGCCAGTCCTCACGGCGCTCACAGCGGCGGCCCCGGCCCTCAGGAACCCAACCATGCCATCGACCCTGTCGTTCCCAGACCTAAAACCCTGCTGCTGTCTCGCACCGCTCCTCGCCACCCTCGGCGTCGCCGCATCCACGCCCGAAACATCGCCGCGATGGCCCTCGAGGACCAGATTCCGCAGAATGCCCCTATGCTTCTCGAACCACTCGGCCTCGCTGACAGTGGCGTACGTCTTGGCGGTCCCGTCGCCCGACGGCCGCGAGAAGGCCCAATCGACCTCGACGACGGCCCAGCGCTTGGTGAGGAAGAACAGCAGCGGCCAAGCCAAGATCCAGAGAAAGGAGAGGTAGAACAGCCAGCGGATCCAGCTCGTGTTGCGCCACCTGTTGACGGCATGGTTCGAGTAGATGTCCACGGCCCGGTCCTCGAGCGGGAAGAAGATGTCGACGTGGCCGCGGTAATGCGTGCCGCGTATCAGCGTCTCGATGCGCGACCGTAGCGCCTGCTCGTCGATACCCGACACGCTCCTCGAGAGGCGGAAGACTTTCAGCCTGGCGGGCGCGGCGCAGAACTGCTGGCACCACTCGCCCAGCGAGAGGGCGGCGGCGGCGTCGTCGTCGCCGACTTCAACGTCCTGCTTGTAGCCCGGCGCGCGGCTCTTCCGGAAGCGGCCGCGGTAGGCGTTGGCGCTGGGGGTGACGAGGGAGACCGTACGCCAGGAGCTGTGGGGGGGTCCGAGGTATGCTTGCAGGTTGAGCATGATGTCGAAGTCGGTGACGTTGTTCTTCTCGGTCTTGTTGTCGCGCCGCACGGTTTCGGTGTGGTGGCCGCGGATCTGGATGACGGGGCGGGGCGGGAGGACGGCGAGGATGTCGTGGACGTAGTGGTGGAGGTGCGAGGGGTCGGACGAGAGGCGCGGTTCCAGGCGCGCGGTCACGGCGCCTTTGACTACGGGCTTGCCCAGTATGTATTGCTGCGTCGGCCGCTCGATCACGGGGTATTGATCCCATACCGCTTCATTGCCTTGGGGAGCTGCAGCTGGTGTGGAGGTCGAGGCCGGTGTGTCTGTGTATGCGGGTGGTTCCTCGTCTTCGCCCGGCGTCCGTGGCACGTCGTCGTAGTCGTAGTCTCCGCGCGTCGTGTGCAGTGAGACGGCATCGTCCAGGGACGCATCGTCTCGGTAGGTTGGAGTCGCAGCCGGCCTTCCCATCCCGACTCTTCCTCGCGAGCAGCGATTGACCAAAAGCGAGAAACCCAAACTCGAGCAGGACAGAGCAGCGTAGAGCAGATGCGAGCAAGAGCGTCCACAACCCCTCGAAACGTTGGCGATCAGACGGACAAAGAAAAGGGAGAGACCACAAGCGTCGGCGGGCTGCTGAAGATAGATCAAAGCTGAGAACGTGGAGCAACTACTGCAACACCAACACCAACATCAATCCAAGCACTCCAGCAAGTGAACTTACACCTCAGAAACAGCCAGCCGCGACCCCCCAGCATACTTATACTTATACCCACACCGACCCACCCCCCCAAACCGCGCGCTGCCGTCCCATCCAGGCATCAGCAGCAGCCACTCACTAACGTCAACTTTAGCTCCGGCCCACCTCTCACCCCGAGCATCCTTCGCCAAGCCATCCAGGGCATCAACCAGCATCGCCAAGGCCGGAAGAGAGAAGAGAAAAAAAAAGGCGTCGTGCCCCAAATATAGCGTCCATCGTTCGTTTTTTCCCCTCTCTCTGACGAGATGGGCACCCGAGGCGGGGCGCGAGGCACTTTCCGGCGCTTGACGTTGGACTGGAAGGGGGTTTGGTTTGCTTCGCTTCGCTTCGCTGCTTGGTTGCTTGCCTGCTTGGTTGCTTGCTTGGTTGCTTGCTTGCTCGCAGATACCTACATACTGTATGTGCGGATTGAAAGGGTGTGAGGTACGATGGTCCCAAGCTCAAGTGTCGCGAAAGTAACGTTACGTGGTTTGGATTCGCGGTGGGTCGGGGCGGTGGGTCGGTCGGTCGTTGTGCCTGCAGGCTGCAGTGAGAGCGAGCGGCGGGTCTCCAGACAAACAGCCGCGCCGGGCTCGTGCGTGAGGTGCTGCAGGGACCCGCTAACCTTAAAGCGCTAACCAAGGGACTGGAGGCGCCAATGACTCGTGAGGTATTCAAGAGGTTGCAAGGTCAAGATATGCTCCAGCTTCCACAAATCAATCCATTTTGTATCTGCTTTCGTATCTGCAACCTGTGTACACGACGAACCCGGAAGTCCACACTGTGGCCGTTTCGAGCCAGCCAGATGCCATCCTGACTTCACCCACAACCAGATCCAGAACCCCCTCGACCCGTATCTTGCACCGTGTTCCTCCTTCCAGCAAAGTGAGATCCGGCAAATCGAAGCAATCGATCCCGAAAGCAGCCTGAAAGTACAGCAAGAAGAGAAAAAGTAAAAGGGACCCGAAGAGAAAGTGAAGCCATGATATGAGGAGAGGCGAAGGAGCCGCCGGGGAGAAAGGAACACAACCTCCCAATGCTTCATGCGTATACCTAACCCATCCATCCAATCAACCAGCTGTTTCCCTTACCTCCCGAGATTTTGAGAGCCCGGGCTCATATCATGCATGTCTTGAGACAGAAGAAAAGAGATTCGTCGTAATCGTTCAGAGTGGGAATTCAGAACCCACCATATCGACAATTCGGAACGGGGTTATGTGACAGATTACTGCCTCTGCTGCTGGCTACCGTAAGGGTTACTCGCCTTCCTGGCCGGTCCCTGCTGCTGCTGGGCCGGCCTCAACGGCGGCGGCGCATACTGCGACTGATACGCCGTGTTCTGCGACAGCGTCGGGCTGACCATGCTCTGGTACTCGCTGGTCGGGGGCGAGATGCTTTGCTGGCGCTGAATGGGCGAGTAGTCGTAGTACTGAGCCTGCTGCTGTCCGCCAACATCACCAGTAGAGAAGCCGGGTTCAGAGATGGTAGGAACGGACGGGGAGGTCGGGGGGATGGAGGACGGCTTGCGCTTCCCCTTTGTGGCCTCGCGCTTGAGCATGCCGCGGACCTGATCCGCGTCCGAGGGATCGAGGATGGAGCGCTGGTCCCCGAGGGTGCTGGCGTCGTCGCGAGCGTTGAAAGCCTCGTCGCGCGCCGCGTCAACGGCGAGGTTGCGGTTGTTGAGCTGGCTGATGGCAGCGATTTCCGGGTTCGGGCTGTTGTTGAGGTAGTCGATGCCGGTGGAGCGGGCCGAGTCTGCTTCCTTGTTGGCGGACGAGTCCTTCTTGGTCGGGTAGAGCCGCTTCGCTTCCATGTCGGCGAGGAACTGCTCGCGACGTTCCTGGGCCTCAGATGCGGGGATGGAGACCGAGTACGAGGGCTTGCCGGCGCCACCAAGAGCGTCGTCGGAACCACCGGGCGGGTCGATGGGGACTTTGCGGAGGGCCAGGACGAGGGCGCACATGAACTTCGAGCGCCTGGTAGCGCGGATCGTCTCGTTGGCCCAGTTGCTCTTGTGGCGGATCTCAATGCACAGCTCCAGCTTGTTCATCTCGGCAATGCCCCTGACGTCGACGTCAACGTCTGGCTGGAAGTCGCGACAGTTGTCCTTGTCCCTGACAAAGTTCTGCATCTCGTCCTGGAGAGTCTTGATGTCCTCGAAGGTCGTGCCAAATGAAACATAGATCGACACTTGCTCCCTCATCGCGTTGCTCCGGCTGACGTTCTCGACCCACAGAGTGTTCATGACAATGTTGGGGATCTGAACCATTCGGCCGTTGTTCACGCGCCTGAACACCGTGAAGAGCAAGGAGATATGTTCGACGGTCAGTTGGTCGTCACTGAGATCGATACGGTCGCCCACATCGTACGGGTGCTTGACGAAGAGGAAGATGCAGGAGCCGAGAACTTCCTGGCAGGTGACGGAGAAGACGAACGAGAGGGACAAAAGGGCAGTACCGGCAGTCGCCAGAGTCGTGACAAAGCTGGAGTTCAGGAAGGCGATGAAGATGAACACGCAGATGACGAAGACCACTGTTCCGAGCAGGCCGTCCAAAACGTTGATGGCCTGGTCGACATCGTGCATGCTGGTAGCGACGGACTTGCGGGTCCTGCCAATCTCGGTGACAGTCAGGATCATCTCGTCGAGACTGATGTCCCCGTTGCCATCCTTGTCGAGAGCCATGAAGCACTCCTCGGCCTCTGTCTCGCGCCCGGGACCAAGGACTTCGACGATGTCCTCCAGGTAGAGCGCGCTCTTGCCCTCACAAACGAAGGACATCCAGAGACGCTTCGCAAGAGCCTCAGAAGATCTGTTTCTCTCAAGAGCCGTAATGACAACCGAATGCGCCGAGTCCGGGTTGAAGACCTGCTTGCCCGTGATCTCAGAGGCAACGTTTCCGAAAGCCGAAGTAATCTTGTCACCAATCCTGCCAACGTCTTGAAGCAGCCTCATAGGCGTGGCTGAGCCGGATCGGAGATGTCCTCCTTTCTTACGCCCCAAGTTGAGGCGGAGCATGTCAGTGATGACGTAGTCCTCCTCTTCGAACTCCGGACAGTAGGCCGGAAACAGAGCCCTGGAGGCATCGTAGAGTAGGCCGAGAAGAAAGACATGGTGCTTGTTCTCCTTGATCTTGGCGTTGAACTGCTTGCGATGATAGTTAATACTGATGAGCTGTATCAGCAGCTTCTCGACGAGAAGGACGCAAGCCGAGGCCAATGCTGCAGCAAGCAACTGCCTGACGACGCCTTCCCACGTCTGAACCTTGTCAACGGTCGTTGCCTTGCTCGCGTCTCCGTTCTTGGCGTTTTGAGCCCGCTCAGCTGCCGCCTCTCGTTTGATATCAGGATTGTGGAGCATCAAAGGAATGAAAGTAGCCAAGGAGCATACGGCCCAGCCGACCAGCGAGAGAGGGATCTCCAAAGCCTTGATGACCAACGAATACTTCCGGACACCCGAGCTGACAACTCCAGCCAGCACCTGGAACACCATTGGAAGGAAGTGCGCGACGATCTTGGATCCCCAGACAGACAGCCAGACGATCTCGATCCATGTGAAGAACCTAGCAGGAAAAGATCAGTGTGCAATGGTCCCATTGATGGTGAGATCCTACCAGACGATGCGAACACCGCCGATCTTCGCATCCTGAGCAGCCGTCGCGCCAACAATGATCGGAACGGCGATAGCCAGAGCCAAAGGAGAGACGTAGATAAAGTAGCGAGTGATGATGCTGAAGTGAAGGATCTTGTAGTAGATTCTGCCCATCCTGTTGATCGTATCCTCTTCGCCGTCGTAGCCCGTGTGACCGAGCGGCTCGCCGCGAGCCCTCATCTTCCTCCTGCCATGGCCGCCGCTGAAATTGACCGTCTTCTCGTTGGTGTGGCCATTGGTGGTGGTGGTGTTGAGAGGAGCTCCGCTGTTGTTGCGCTTGCCGCTCGAGGCGTGAGTCGCGACCCGCTCGAGCGGTATGTCGATGGTGGCGTCGTTGGGAGCCATGTTGTCACGCAGCTGCTGGAATCCCTTGTGGGAGAAGCGTTTGGGCGATCTTGGAGAATTGTTAGACATGGATGGGAGGGACCGTTATAAGCACTGCTCGAGATGGGATCGCCGTGAGGTGGTGGGAGTGTGGAGCTCGGGCGGGGAGCGTGTGGGTAAGGTGTGTTAATTGGCCGCGACGCTCGGGCTTGGGGTCCAGCACGCTGAGTCGTCTGAGGCGAGTGAAGGGGAAAAGGTCAAGGGGGCAGTGATGACTGCAATGAGGGCGCCGGCCTCCGGAAAGAATGTGTGCAGTGGTTGGTTTGACGGGCGGGGAGGTCGAGTCGGTGGGTTGGTGGTGTTGGAGTGGACGGAGGGCCGTATGGGAGCACAGAACAAGGGTCTTGGATTTTAGCAGGGCTGGAGTGTGTGCCCCCCTTTGGTGAAACAGCCACATTCCAGGGCGCAGCGTGGCTGACCGTTGCAGCACGCCGCAGAGCGCCTCTCTCTCTCATCATTCTTTGCCTTCACACTCGCATTTCTGGGCTGGCTGGGTACGAGCACGAGCAAGCACGAGCACGAGAGCGGTGGTTGGTCATGTTCCCTCTCCAATCTCATGGGCATCTAACTTAACGTTACCTCATGGATGGACAGATCTGCGCACATCAGCCCCCGGGGGTCGTCCACTGCCTCTTGGCCACGACGGCGGGATCAGCGACCACTTCGACCACCACACGGGACCTGCACGTGAATCTGCTCGCTGCCCTGCACATACACACACATATTGCAGCCCTCGAGTCGGCCAGTCAAGAACAATCAGGCCGACCTGTTTCGCCCGAGACGGTGCTACTCTGCCTTACGCGGCCACAATGCTTCACGATTCGAGTCATTCACTTCTCCATTGCAGCATCGTCTCACCTCCACCTCCGAATCAGGGTACAACGATGCATCAAAGCTTTTCTCGCTTGTGCTAAAGCTATCGCTGCCACTTGCGTACGTGTCCACCTGTCGCTACCGTGAAACCCGCAAAGTCGCCAGTCTCGCCGCCCGTTTCCGGCCCAGTGAGCCATTTGCATCCGCGCCCGAACCCCGATCAAGCCATCCACCGAGTACACGAGCGGAATCAAGGAAGTAGAGCAAGCAAGCAATCAAAAGGAAGTGTTGACACAATCGCAATTCATTCCCTCGTAGCCCCATTGCAGCCCCCTCCGACATACCTGTTCCTAGAAAAGGTTGAGAACGAAGAGCAACGCCGTGATCAACGGCGCCGTGGCAAGCTCCTGCACCTTGACCGCGTGTCCGGCTCCGAAGAAGACACTGCTGGCACCGGGACCGTAGATGTCTTCCGTAGACGTCGAGGCGGCCGAAGCTGACGGCGTGATGGTGCTTGCAGTGACAGGAAGTGTGGTGGTCGGCGTGGTGATGGTGGTGGACCCTGCCAGCTCTCCCGACGACGTTCTTGCAGTGCTGGCGATGAAGGTCTCGCTGAGAGAAGTGGAGCTGATCACCGCACTCGTGGATCCTGCAAGGGCCCCTGACGACTCGCTGGCGGTGCTGAGAGACGTGTTGCTGACGGGCATCGAGCTCATGGTCGCAGTCGAAGCGGTGGAGCCGGAGATGAAGGTATCGCTGAGAGAGATGGAGCTCATAGTCGCACTCGTGGATCCTGCCTGCGCGCCAGAGGACTCGCTTGCGGTGCTGGGGACGAGGGTGTCGCTCAAAGACATAGAGCTCATCGTTGCATTCGGAGCGGTAGAGATGGGTTTTGCGCTGCACATCCTAGAGCTCGACGACGATGAAGAGACCGATCCGTTTCCACTCGGGTTGGGAGGAACCCAAATCGTGACCGTCTTCACCCAGTCCGCAATACCGCTCAGCTCAGACGTCTCGGTGCTGGTCTTCGTCAATGTGAAGGTCGAGGTCGAAGTGAGCGTGGATGTGGCCGTGGTAGTAGTGGTTCCATCGTTTGAAACGATAACGCTAACTCCGGTGGAGACGTACTCGACCTCCACGGTCGAGGTGATCGTAGACTCGACGGCTGAGGAAGTAGCAGTAACAGCCTGAGGAGAAATCGTGGACTCGATGACCGAGGATGTGGTGGTAGTAGCCTGAGAAGTGATTGTCGTGGACGTGCCGGCGAGGGAAGTCAACGTGTTGTCTGCCGTGATAGCAGTTGGCAACAGGTTCACGCTAGGCAACAACGCATGCCCAAGACCACTCTTGCTTGGCAAATGTCCGAGAGATGGAGCCGAAGCCGTCTGAGCACACAGGTAGGTGAACGGGAACGTAGTCTGCGCGTTTGATGCCAAGCCAGTGCAGATGGACTCCGTCTGCGTTCCAGAGGGCAGCGGCACCTCGACTCCTTCAACGAATGTGACATCGAACGTGGTGACGGGGTTCAGAACTTGGACAGTCTCGAACTGCGCGGTGCTCTGAGCTGGTGGGGCGGTGACAGCCGCGTCGCGAGCGACCAGCGTGGCGTCGTGATACGCGTAGGTCGGGAAGCAGCCTATTCCGAGGCCTTGCTTGCTGGAGCAGTAGGGCGCAGAAGTGGGACAGCGCATCTGAATCTGAGTAGAAGCGGTATCGTCGTAGAGCTCGAAAGCGTCGTCGATCTTGGAGTCCCTGCAGACATCTGTTCCAGGCGCGAGGGTGCACTCGGCGCTGAGGTAGCGATCAGTATAGTATGTTCAGACAAAGTAAGATAGTTTCTGTAGCCAGCGGCGGGGCCCTCTGCAGCTCTTATCGCATAAACAGGCTCTGAGCCAAGCGGTCAGTCGCATAGCGAGAGAGCGCTGGTCAGGTAGGTTGCGAAAGAGCAGTGCAGGCCTCCGCCAACACACTCACCCATCGGCACAACAGCCTTGTCCCTCCAGGCACGTGGTTCCCTGAGGGCAACATCCGAAGCCACAGCGCAACGGCGTGTCTCTCCCACAGCTAAGGGAGGCCTCGCCCGCAATCGTGTCAGGAATTCCGTCAAAGACAATCGGGCTCAGCAAAACGACAGGCATGTGCGCGACGTCTTGCATATCCGCATTACCGAAAGGCGCGAGAACGCCGGCGACGACCATGATGGCCGCGATCAAGTGAGCTTTGTGACGCATCCTGGTGGGTTGGGACAGTCTCGGTGGCTTTTGGCTGTTTTGCGGGCGCTGGCTGAACACGCCGATGAGAACCGACGAATGGAAGGGTTGAGGCAGACGAAGGACAAATGGAAAGGTGAGAATGAGTGACAAGAGGAAACCGTCGAAGAAGCTGAGAGGTTGAAGGAGAGGTTGCACTCAGTTGATTGACTTGCTCTCGACGGGACCGCGGGGTTTATGTGTTGAGGTGATGGAGTGTAGGAGCCGAGAGGACGTTTGTTGTGGCAACTGAAATCTAGGGCTTGCACCCCGCCAAACAAGCTGAAATCCGCCCAGCGTTCATGAAGACTCCTCTGAAATGCGATTTTCACGGCTGTTTGCGCAGCAAACTCTGCGGTTCCACGAACAAGGCAGCTCTCTGATCTCGAAAACACCCAAAATAGCTATACTCGAACAAGACAGAGCTCATCTGAAAAGTAAATTGACGCAGAAGGCAGAATCTTTTTAATGTCTCGAAACGAGGGCATCGGCCTCCGCAAGCTAATTGAGTGCTCGCCAGCCCGGCCGCGTCCAGATTCGTCGGCTCCTAGAGCATTATGGAGCGAAACGTCGTAATCAGCAAACCGATTGATCCTTCTCATCTGTGCAAAACATAAGGGGTATCCAGGGCCAAGTTTCTCCGAATAGGTCGCTCGCTCGAGACACAGCATCTCCTGGAAAAAGTAGTACACCACCCACAACGTAACAAGGCTCCGCTCGTCTTGGATTTCCTCATCCCCTGTACATATCTTCCAGATACTCAAGCATCTTTCGCTGCAGCGCAAGAAGCTCCTCTTCTGTGATTCTGGTGGGACGCGAACTGGTTGGCTGGTATGATCTCAGCTGCCCACTGCTGGCTTCCTCTGCAGACATGATCTTTTCAGGCACGACACCGAAGAAGGGCACGCCCAAGTTTTTCAGTTGAGCCGTCATGGCGTCGACCATCTGTCGCGATGCACGCCAGACTTTCATGTCGTACGCCTCGAGCTCTTCTGGAGTGGCCCTTTGAGCTTCGAGCGATTTCCGCATGCCGAACCTTGGAATTGTTAGTTGAAACCTGGATATCATCATCGGACAGTTGTGGTACCATTCTAGCTCGTGCTTATCTTGGTCCGTAATCATCTACAATGCAGCGTCAGTGTAGGCTTTTGGACTAGTAACGAGACACGATACCTTCTGCAGAACAGTCTTGAAATTGGGGTTCCGCGCAGCAATTTTGCTGACGCAGCGGAGACCCTGAGGCCAGTCGATGATGGTTGCTGGATCAATCACAGGGGTACGAGTAGCCGTCATCTGCGGCATCTGCGGCGTGCTTCTCCGATGCAGCGGTACAGGTCGAGGGTCCTGTGTGGGCATCACAGCCACAGGCGGAGGCTGTTGTTGAATCGCCTGAAGCGTCTGGGCGAGATTGAAGACAGCATCTTGAGGTGGTTCTGAGATGGGCTGCTGTTGGACACCGTGATGGGCGTCTACGCCATTGGATGCGGGTTGCTGAGGCTGAGAGGTAGCAGGTACGAGGGAGGCAAGGTTTGCCAGTACGGATGCGAGATCTGGAACTTGACCAGCGTTTTGGTCTGCCATGATGGGTTTTGACGGAGCGGATCAGGCACGCAGTGGAGAGTTGGGGGAGCTCTGGAACTGGGAGAAAAGGAAAGTCTTAGAGAAGGACCTCGAGCTTGTCGACTGCTTCGTTGAACATGTCAGCGTCGGAGAAAGATGGTCATGCGTAAATCCTCTACACCAGTTCCATACATCTCCGTACTGTGTGGACATGAGCAAAGTGCGATCCTCTAACTTACTGTCCCTTCGCACGCATCAACGTTGATCAGACGTCGGGTTCGAGGTGACGCACCGACACCGCCAAGGCCGAGCCAACATCCCTGCTCGAATGCCCTAGAGAAAGTTCGCGGGAATCATACGAGCCGACATTTGCCAATGCCATCCGCCGCCGCTTTTTCGATCCACAGCCACTTGTAGTTAAGACCCCGCGAGTCCTCTGTCCTGTCGACCCAGCCGAGATGCCTCGATCCGCGTCGGACGCAACGCGCTTCACGGCCACCGGGCCTTATGCGACCTCGAAAGCCTCCACCGTGCCGCTGAATGCCGCCTCGCCGCGACGGCCCAATGAAACTCCGCAAGAGAAGGTTGCCAGGTTGAGAGCTGCGGCGCAACAGGCGAAGAAGGGAAAAGAATCGACCTTTGATAAGGTGGTTGCGAGGGGCAGAGTGTGGGCGGATAGAGCACACAAGGTCACAGCGTTATCATTGATAGCAGCAACTGGTACGAACAAATGGCATTCATCATGCGTGTTCGAGCTTGGAAGAACCCTAAGCTGACTTGGTGTTTGCTTCAGGCATTGCTGGTGTTGTCACAGTCTTCGCGCTCGGCGATATGGTCATGTACAACCGGCGAAAGAGAAAAGAGTGGTTCATCGAACAGACGGAAAAGCACGCCAAGCTCCTCGAAGCCGCCAGAGAAGCAGCCGCACGAGGCGCCGCGGATGACGACCAGATCCTGCTCCTCAATCGCGAGCGTGCCGCGGAAGAATCGCAGCAAGCGGCGGCGGAGAAACCCGGAATCTTCAAGTCCATCAAGAAGAGTATCTTCGGAGAGTTGCCTATGGAGGAACAAAAGGGCGGGAAGCTTGGGGCAATCGGAAAAGAGGCGTCTGAACAAGCTCAATGGGGCGTTGAAACGGCACGGGAGACGGCTCATGATGTAAAGGAGGAGGGCCTCGGTATACTCAAGGCTGTGGAAGAGAAGAGAAGAGACGGCGAGAGGGCGATACCACACGTATCCGGCGGACCACTTGATAATCTGGGCGAGGACGCAGCATCCGCCGCAGCGCAAAAGGCGGCTGCCGCGGCCCAAAAGTCAAAGAGCTGGACAGATTGGGCACTGAGAAGGTGATTGGAAGCTCCTCATACGTGTAAACTCATTCAAGTGGTTACCAGGCTTTGTCGGAGCTTTCAGTGTATCACAATGTCCTCCATTCTAATGTTGGGCTGTAGCATAGAGGTGCATTCAGGGAACGGAGCGTCTGGAGTCCTGTTGATAGGATCTTTGATTCCTGGGTATATTTCATTCAAACAGATGCCAAAACGCCCAATATGTCTTGTCATTGGTCTCCTTGCGAAGAGACTGGTATATAAGTTTGCCTTTCCCTGGCGTTCTGGTACTGCTGTGAGCAATTATCGCTGGAGGCCTTGGATCGCACTTCTCACCTCTGTCCATCTCTCAATGTATGGCTTGATTCCAGCATATAGAAGCAGTCCCACCGTTGCAACAATGAAGATCAGAACCACTGCCTGATCTTTGGTCGAGTCCCGTTCTACGGCGAAGCATTAGCATCACCTCGGCCTAGATTCCCCATTCGACGTACGGAAACACTGGGTAAAGACATCAGCCTCCTTGGCGTCCTTGCAGATGCCCAGATTGTAGTTGACGCAAAACTGGCGGTTGCAGTCGTTGCATGTGCGCTCCTTGGTCTTTTGTCTGCGTTGGAAAAAGGCGGCGAATGAGGAACCGGAGGAGGAGGAGTCGGGCTTGGAGGTCGAGGGAAGGTTGTTTAGCTGAATAATGGTGCTGTTCGAGAAGCAAGTGCATTTGCAGAAAGAGGTGGGAGCTTGAGGATGTCAGCTTGGGCAGACTTCTGGTATTAGGAGTGAGCCTACAGGCCGCGAACACAGTGGACACGAATGCCAGCAGGGCCAGCAAAATGACCAGGGCATTCGACCGTCGGCTCATGTTGTCGAACGTCCTCTGCGGGCTCGGATGGCAGATGTCGCAGGTCGCATTTGCCCTGGTCGACGCGCGCCAGCCGATGACAAGGGACTTGGCGGAGCGCGGGGACGACGGGCGCTAAAAATGATTTACCCAACTATTTTCAGCCCTCGAGCTGTACAAGAGACACAGACGCCTGACCTTTCTCCGCGCCTTTGGCTTTTTCTGCTTCCTTTGTATCTGGCGAATAGCTTTGTCTGCCATCGTCTGAGATAGCCCGCAGTAAGCAAGCATCTTGCGCTGCTGGCGTGGACAGCTGAGCTCCCGTCATCTTTCCATCCCGCCATGTCGGTCGCACAGGCGCTTACAGCAGACTCCGCCAGCAAAGAGGCCGCCGCCAATGCGACTACCAGGCTGCATATAACTCCCTTCAATCCTACTCTCCTCAAGACCTACCTTCCGCCCTCTGTGCTCCCATCGGCTACAGGCATTTCCTACCACGCAACCCAGACATTCCCAGAGAAAGGCTTCGGCTACGTTGAGATACCCACCATGGACGCCCAGAAGTTGAAGAAGAAGTTCAACGGCTCCATTCTCAAGGGGGCCAAGGTTCGCATCGAGGATGCAAGGCCCGAGAAGAGGAAGCGGGTGCTCGAGGATCAGATCGACAACGGCGGAGAAGAGAAGACGGAAAAGTCGAAGAAGCGCTTGAAGAAGCCAAAGCGTACGGAGAAGCTTGTTACGGGCTTCGAACTGCCTGATGAGCGGCATGTCAAGCGCGGCTGGACAGAGCCCGAGGTCCACGGCAAAGCGCACAAGGACGCTAAGGCGAGGGACAAGAAGGACAAAAAAGACAAGAAGCGCAAAGCTGAGCCCTCCAAGTTCACGAAAGAGCCGGAGCTACTGTTTCGTGCTACGTTACCTCCCACCGCAGCTACCACTGTATCTTTGAAGTCTGGGAAGAACAGGTCCAAATCCAAACAAGGCAAAACGAGTCGCGACATCGTCATCCATGAATTCGAGAAGACGACCAAGCATGCGACGTTCCTGAAAGGCACTCAGATCTCAAAAGATGCCAAACCTGCAGCTGAATATGTGGAAGGAAAAGGTTGGGTTGATGAAGATGGCAACGTCGTTGAACCAGAGCCAGAACAGCGCCAAAAGCGGCGGGATGCGCGAAAGGCGCGGAAGGCGGCCGAGTTACGCGATGTTGTACAGAACGACGGGGCTCCGCCAACAGACACAAAGCAGATCGAGCGTAGCCAAGCCGGAAAGTCAGAGCTACCACCTGCCCATGTGTCCGAGGACGAAGAGGATGACGAAGAGGATGATAGCTCAATCGTGTCAACGAGCTCGTCTGACGTGAGCAGCAGCAGTGACGACGTCTCGGCAGCTGCATCGTCATCTGATGCCGCATCGGTAGTGGGAGAGGAGGCGGATGAGATTGACGACGCTGCGTCCGGTGCACCATCGTCGGAACAGTCCGAAGATGAAGACCTGAGTGCCGAAATTTCAGCTGATGAAGCCCAAGATGTCGCCCCCCAAGAAGAATCAAAAGAAGTTCATCCTTTGGAAGCGCTTTTCAAACGGCCCAAAGCGCCTGAGACGGGCTCTCCATCCAAGCTCGCGCCCATCAACACTTCCTTCAGCTTTTTCGATGCCGAGGCGGAAGAGGACGACTTGGGCGAACTGCCCGCTCAAACGCCTCACACGTTCCAGGATCGACAGGTCCGCGGTATCAGAAGTGCTGCTCCCACTCCCGACACCGCCGCCATCGGCAAGAAATTCCTGCCGCCTTGGAGGGACGAGGATGAGGACGAGGAAGGTGACAGTCGAATGGCGGACGCGAGTAATGTACCGGCGAGCGCAAACGCCGATGCGGAAAAGGAAGAGCTACCGCAGAGCGACTTTGCGAAGCACTTCTGGGAAAAGAGAGGTGACTACAACAGGGCATGGAAGAAGCGGAGAAGGGACTCGATGAAGCAGAAACGGCAAAGAGACAACAGGAAAGTCGGCAGACGAGTCGTGTAGGCGAGATGGCTCTCTAGGAGCATGAGCGGGTCATGAAAGAAGCGGGCGAGCTTGAATCTAAGTGAAGTCGACAGTTAGGTCATCTTTCCATCACGTGCCCCTAGCGCAGTCGAGGAGGCGCAGTCCAAGAGCAAACGCACAATATCAAAAATTATACGCCCAGCAGACCTGCGTCCCTCTTTCAACCATCCGCATGCTCCACTGCGATCAGTTGCGAAAACCCACCCACCACGCGGTCGCTCCTTGACCATACTTCCTCTCATTAAGTCCCAGTCATACCGTCTCTTGCCATAACTCTCGTCAGAACATCTTCTTACTGCCGGGCGGACGATCTTTGAAAGATCTTCTCGCACGCTGCCACTTCCCGCCGCCAAAGCGCCCCAACGCAGAGCTCACGACGACTCTGCAAGGCTTCCAAGACCTTTCTTTCTGTATCGCTATACACTAAGCAGAAACCCCCACGTCCAAAGTGTACTCCGCGATGAACTCCTCACTCCAACAGCATGGTTTGATGCAGCAACTTCACATGGTATATTCTCTCGCAACGAAGTTTTTTTTCCATCTGCACATATCATTCCACCCCTTGCTACTGACAATTAGAGCGCGCCATCAAATGGGCCCTTCACTTCATATGAATACAGTTGATGCTACTTCCACACATAGGTCTCCACCGAATCTTCGCTCGCTCGATGTCCTTGTGACCCCAACGGCACCAACATCCATCACCCAGAATGCGTCAACAAGGACGCTAGCACTACTGGCAGACGCTCACCCTCCTACCATCCACCGGTCCGCGTGAACTCGGACGGATATGAAGAGACGTACTCAGAGTTCCTCGCGGACGCCCGACTTATGTATTCCGAGGGTGGTGACATCGAATCTCGCCTCCCCGCTCACGCTCTTTCCTTGAACGAGTTCCAGATTCCGGTCCGCAAGTGGCGCGTCCTCAATGGCCAATTCTGGCTGGTCTCGGGCGTCTGGACGAGTAGCCTCATCTCGACCGCGGTGGCTCTGACAACCATCATGGAAGATCGAGACAACCACCTCGCAAACCATCCGTCAACCGGCCAAATGGCGTGGATGATGACCTCGATCGTCCTTGTCCTTCTCCTGGGTCCCGTCCTCGTCGTGCTGCACCGCCGCCGCCTCTCGTGGCGCGGCGACGAGCGGATGCGCATCAAGGTCGGCCTTCACATGGCCCGTCGCGAGAGGGACCAGGAGAGGGCCCGGCACATCACCAGCGTCCGGTCTCAGAACCAGCTCAACCACGACCTCCAAGTGGCTCGCTTCCCGGAACGGGCCAACGGCCGCCTCCCTCCCACGCCAGCCGCCGCTCCCGCCGCCGAATCGCGCCCTGCGTCCTACCAGACGGCGCCCTCAACCTTCCCGCCGACTCCCTCCCCGTCGCCTCCCACCACTCCCAAGCCTCTCCGCCTCCCAACGCCGCCCCCGCGCCCTGAACCTGCCCACTTCCGCCAGGAGGAGAACCGCGCCTCCGGCGTCAGCACCGCCAACACCACCACCGCCAGCACTGTGGCCGAGGGTGAGGAGATGGGCTTCATCACCCATCTCCTCGGGGGTCGACGCCCTGCGCGCAGCACCTCGACGCTGGCGCAGCGGCCCCAGCCCGAGACGCCCAGGTTCGTGGCCCCTCCGAGGATGCAGTCCCGCGGGTGGCGCGGCGACGACGTGGAGCCGAGGAGACTGTCTGCCGCACGCATCGACGATAATTTCTGGCGCACGCTGTCGGAGAGCCCCATCAACCAGAAGAGGTGGAGCAGGGGAACGGAGACTGGAGGTGAGGAGACCGAGATGACGGTGTTCAGCGGCTACGTGGCCTACGAGGGGACGTAGATGATGAGGGATGGAAAATTGAACGGGGTGGAAGATGGGTGGACACGGGCGGATGCTTGCTTTTCCTCGACCTTTCCTTTCTTCCTTGCTTTTTTCTTCCTTGCTTTTTTCTTTTGTCGTGTCTGGTTTAAACATCACGGTGGGTATTGGGTTGGGTTTACATGGGTCTCTTTTTTTTTACTCCATCACTGCCTCTGCATAGGGTACATAGAGAATCGGGAAGCTTGCAGAATCAGTCGTCCCCAAAATGACAAAGAGGTATTCATCCCATGGGAGCTTGCCACGCTGCCCAACAACGCCCATCAAAATGCTCATCCCATCCATCATCTGCCCCAAAGATCCGCTAGACTATCGATGACCCCGTCCACTGACGCCACATCAATCCTGCTGCCCATCTTCCTGCTCCACGACCTCCGTCTCCGGCTCCACCTTATCCTCCGGGCCATCAGGCTCGTACTTGGCCCTAGTCTCGTTCCTGACCGCCAACTCATCCTCATTCGGCTGCCTGACCTCGAGCTCGAGCACATCGATCTTCTGCTCCTCCTGCTCCTGCTTCTGCTGGTACGTCATCTTCTTGTTCGAGCGCCTGGGCCGGATGAAGGTGCGCTGCATGATGGGGTAGTAGTACGCGGCCTTCTCCAACCGCTTCTTCGTGCCCGGCACGGCGCCGACGTCCATTTCCGGATCGTGCAGTGCGAGGGCGACCTCGCCGCCGTAAGGATCGCGTGGACGCCCGCTCTGCTGGTACGTCTCGTATGCGCGCACGCGCTCGTACTTGAAGCGGCCCTGGCCTTCGTCGTTGCGGTAGTCGTAGAGATCGGGCGAGTCGGCGTCGGGGTCTGTGACGCTGAATTTGCGCTTGATACCACGTACCGTTTCGTGGCTGTTCGGCAAGAAGAACTCGTAGTCGTACTCGCCAAGGGGCGGTTCGAGCTCGGGGTCGTTCTCTGCGGCTGCCTGTTCCGCGGCCAGCCTTGCTTGGATTTCGGCGTCGGGGGGTAGGATGCGGAGAATGCCGGCTTCGATGCGGTCGTCGTATTGGCTTGAGGGGGGCATTGGGTTGCCGTGGAAGCGGGTCAGGACGAATGAGCCGCCTTCGGGTGCAGCGTCGAGGTCGGGGAGGAGAGGGTAGGTGTCGAGGAGTTTGACGTTGCTCTTGGTAGGGTGCTTGGGCTTATCCCAAGCCTCACGCTCTGCGTGTGTTATGGGCTCGGCAACAACGTTCTCCAATGTGTCCTGGGTCCCGCGGTAGGCGTCCTCTGGATAGGCGATATCGAAGCCCTTCATGATGCAGCGGATGTTGTTGATGGGAAGTTCCTTTTCGGCATCCGTGACATGCTTTCTCCTCTTGGGATTCTGCTTCGACCTCAGGGCGCCCGAGTCTGACGGCCGGTACCCTGAGTTGCTGCTGCTGCCGGTGATGTACTCCATCCGCCTCAAGAAGCTGACGCCTTGCGTTAACGACGTAGGCTTGCCCAATGCCGACAGGGGTTTCAGTAGCGCTTTATCCCTCGGATCGATATACGGTTGCTTGTCGGAGGCCATAAGAACTACCATAGCTGTCAGCTTTGCTCCCTCGCGCACAGTGCGGACAACCTACAGGACTCATCTCCATCAAAGACACCGGGCAGACCAACGAGGTCTATGGGCATTCCGAGTTCCGCATCTGCTTCTATGTTCACCGGCTGTTCTCGGGCAAGGCGTGTCGCAAACTTGGCGCTGGTGTAGCCTCCGCTGACGACGCCGGTGTTGGGTATCTCAAGGAGCTTGGGAGGACATGGCGGCGGAGGGAGCGCATTGGAGTAGCGGATGCGTGCGATGTAATCCTGGTGGTAGACGCGCTCAGGCCTGCCGGAGCTCGCCATGGTGATAGCGATTGTGTGTTTCGAGCTGTTGGTGGGGACTAAAGCTGTTGTCGCATAGAGAAAGTTGGAGTCGCGTTGATAGATGTTCAAGGTTGCGAGGCGCGCTACGGTCACCGTACTTGTACATGCTGGTCCGTGCGTTCACTGCACTCACAGTTTAATGCACCCTTGCCGCCTGTTGCGATTCTTCGACAATGATTCGTTCTCATTCACACCCTACTTACCTTGAAGCCGTTCGAATGGCATTACAAAACAGTTATGGCCATGTTCCCCCTACCACGGGAACATACACTTGTGAATGAGCAACCGACTACCCAAGCAATCATACTCCCGCCCACTGATCCAGCTATCATTCCCACTGCTACTCAACTTTCCAAAAACGCTTCCGCCCTTCCATACCAGCGCCTGCGGATCCAGATCTCGAGGCGGAGCTCCAATAAGGATCTCTTTCCCGTAGCCTGGCACTGCCTCCCTGAGCCTCTCCTCCAAGAACGGCATGAAGCCAGCAGTCTTACTGCCACCGCCAATGACCATGATGCCGCCGTAGAAATCGCGCGCTTTGCGCTCGTCCCCGCGCGCCCCGTTCGCGATACATGTCATGATCGCTGAATCCAGAGGCGCGATTGGGAGATGGCGATCGCGATCCTCGGCCAATTTGATTTTTTCCACTGTCGGGTCGAAGAAGATGCTTGTGGTCTCGCCGGCACCGCCAGCTGGAGTTTCTCTGGTAGCTGGCTGAGGCGTGGTGCCATCAGGACCTGGTGAGCCAGCTACAGAAGAGCGAGGCGTACCCTCGAGTTCGTTGAGTCGGCTGAACAGGTTGATCGGTTGTGGCCGATTTGGAGTTGATGTTGGAGCAAGGGTCTTTGCTTGCTCTGGGGCCGCATCTCCATTGGTGACCGTCATGCTGCGGGAGGCGTCAATGATGGCTGCTTGAGCCGTCGACAATGGATCATTCGGTGAACCATCGTAGAGATCGTATGATCTTTCGATGAGTTTACGTCGAGATTTGAGCTTCTCGGAATGGTCGAAGATGGTCGGTCGGAAAAAGCCCTGTTCACAATCAGATAGTCGTCTGTGCCCCGAGGACAGAGTACATACCATTGGTGCTAGCATGGTCTCGTCGTATGTTTTGAAGTAGTATTTTTTGGTGTTCTGGCCGGACACCCGTAAATGAAAGTCGTACAACTGCGTGCTGACGTCGGCCTCATTCATCGAGCAGAACTTCTGCTTTAATTCCTCGGCAAGTAGCCAGTCATATCTTCTCTTCAAGTTGATATCGGCATAGGGGAAGTAGTCATGCAACATCATCCTCATGAATGTCTCGGTCACATCCTGTCCGCCATACTTCAGGTTCACTCTCGACTCTTCCACGCACATGCCTTCTTCAACGCAGCATATGGAGGTCTTCTGAGCGCCAATGTCGACGATGCAGGAGCTGGAATAGCCAGCTCCAAATGTTGCCGAAAGACTCTCCTGTTGAAAGCATACTCTCCCAAACCCAATGTCTCGCAGTAGTATGTCGAGCATCTGTGTGACGTACCGGCGCTCGTAGAGATCCGGAATGATGAAGACGCAGCCGTACTGTGCCCAGTCCTTCTTCCGAGTCAACCCCAGCTGAGATTGGATCGCGTTCTCCAATATGAGCGCGATATCTTGGTACAGTAGGTTTTTGGTTTGGTAGTCCTGCTCGTTGAACCAGCCGTGGCGTATGGGCCAAAACAGTTTATACCGAGGATTGGAGTCATCCGGAATGCGCAGAGCAGGCTGGCCAACGAGGTAATCAGGAGCGTCCTCCGCGATTTCAGTCCATTCAATGCGAAAGGGGTCATTGTGTTCCGATATTGTCTCCGGCGGCGTTCTCTTATTGTAATTGACTACCAACTCCTTCGAATTGGGCAGCACCCTTCTCTTGTTCCCTCGCATCCGCATCTTGAGCTCCGTCGACATGGTATGATATTGACTGGAGAACTGCAACGTCGTGAGCTTCCACGTCCACCAAAATCAATCAATGTATACTCACCTCGTCACCGAACCATTTCTCGCACTGCTCCGGAACCTCGTTGTCAACCTTTAATCTCTTCGGCCGCGGCTGTCCATCCTCTTCCGATTCATTCTGAGGCCACTTCCGCGCGATGACCATGGGCACCGTCTTAGGGAGCGCATCGCTGGCGAGGCCAATGCGGAGATTCTGACTTCCCATATGTATGACAACAACCTTGGATCCAAATGCTTCTTGCGTGGCTATAGCAGCGCCGTTTTCTTCGGCGGTCGCCTCGTCCGCTACGTCTACTCCTTGAGCTAAGGCACGGTCTTTGTCGCGGGCTTCGCGCACCATGCGACTGGTGGCTTCCTCGTTTTGAGTGCGGTAGGCAAGAAATTGGTCATCGCGTTTCAGGTACTCTCTACTCGCATGTCTTAGCATTTGCTCGATAGGGTTCCTCGCATCATCGAGACAAAGCAAAGCGGCGACGTAGCACATCTCCACATGCCGGAGAATGGAACCGCATCGGACACTCTGAACGTAGGGGAAGGAAGACTAAGAATCCACGCACGTATAGTAGTTCTTCTGGTTTATCATCGTAGCCTGCGGCCATGTCGTCAAGTCGAGGTTATTATCCGTCCGCTCCAGACCTGCCAGTCCAACCGTCACAGTCAGTAAACGCCGTGCCTTTCACAGATCCTGAGGAGAGTTGATGCTACCTGCCTTCTTCCTTCAGGAGGGTCTTGTTCGACTTCTTGCCCACCATCTTGAAGAGTGGTGATGAGGGCGACTCGGATTCTAGGGTGAGTGGAGAGTGTTTGGGAGCGTGTGAGGTGGTGCTAAGCTGTCTTTCGTCGCAGTTGCGGGCATGCGCATCACCTCCGAGAATGGTCTGTGCGCCGCTCTACAAACAGGTGTGGAGTAGTTCCGCGGCGTCAGAGCAAAGGACCTCGACAACAGCGATTTCTTACTCTTGATCGGTTTTGTGTCGTTCGAACGCCACCAACAAAGTCAAATAGAGAAGCTTCAATTGAGTCAATCAAGATTGAAACATCTCATATCTCTACACACGATCTGGAAGACTTGAGCTACTTCTCCATGAGCTCACACTAAAGACGTCACTAAATTCATTCAAAGGTCAAGATGTAGTAGTATGGATACCGTTTGGTCCGGCCTTTCATTTGATGAAGCATATTGACAAGCTAACTATGGGTATCTGCATCATGAAGGGGCATTGATAACATTAGGAAAGGGGATGGAATATCGTTACTCGTAGCTCGAGCGGCCGATCATCGCTAACCTGCCAGCCAAGGGACCAAGGCCTGGAAAGCATGGTAGACCATCTACTGAGCAGAAGTTTAGAAGCACCGCCATGCCTTCACCAGAAGCAGAGATGACATCCTCTTGGAGAGCCCAAAGGACAGCAGCTGACGCGCGGGTGGTGGACGAATCCTGGGATAAGAGGACATGCTTGCCTGACACTATGCCGATGAGAAGAAACCGTCTGAGGAGGCAGACGAACGACGGATTCTGGACATCAGAGCGCATGTCGAGGCGGAAGACGATGTCGGGAAAGCCCAGTCGTCAGTGCTCACAGTGTCCTAAACAGCGATGCGTCCGTCAGCCCAGTCACTGACACCAACACCATGGCCGCCGAATGCACTCGCATCTGCCTCACTCCCATCCACCTCGGACTCGTCATCCTCCGTAGTGTCAGGATCGAGCACGGCGTACATGTTGCCGGGTTTCGGCGGCTTTGGCTGCGGCTTAAGCAGCGCCAACCCAGTGGCCAGACTCGGGGTTGACAGTCGTTGCCGGAGGTGCGGCAGAGGAGCGGCGCACTCATCGGGATACCACTCGATCCTGAAGCCTTTGTAGAAGGCACGAGACATCATGCAGGTGCGCGCGTAGAGAGCGTTGTGGACAGAATTAGTCGAGATGAAGACGTCGTTCTTCACGATCTTGACCGAGATCACGACCAGATTGTGGATGTGTTCCATGTCGTCTCTGACAGTCTGCTCGTTGAGCTTCGCAGCCCCTCCACGGACGACGATGTTCCTGGTTGCGCCGTTGTTCAGTTTGTTGGCTACGTGGTTGGGGACGAAGAACTGTTTGTCGTTCCAGCGAATCTCGACCTGTAAAATGTCAATACCTGTGGATCGACAAGAGAAAAACGCCTTTGTTACTTGCCCGCTTGGTGTTCACGTAGATGTCGTTCTTGGATGCGTAATCCAAGAACGACTGAGCGCCTTCGGCAAGTGACACCTGAGCAACACGCTCGTTCTTGCGGAGGAATATCTCGAGGACCCGACCTCCACGGATTATGTTGGCAATGTCCCCGTGGGTTGTACGATCGGAGAGATTTGTGATGAGGAGCGTTCTCTTATCGTACTGGGGAATGGTCTGACGGTGTTGGGGCGAGTCATAGGAGGGCGTGTCCGGGATACCGAAGCTGCTCACCCGGCGACTGGGCGGAGGCATTGCCTGCGAATGGTGACCCGATCCAGACGTCCCATTCGCATGGTCCGACGATGCGGATCGACGGGCATCCGCATTCCGTGCATAGTTGGCTCGCGTAGCCTTGTGCTCCTTGTCATCAGTCTCTACATCTTCGCCTGTGAGCAGCACTTGGAGTGTCTCGGGCGTCACGCCGCCGGCGAGAAGAGCTTTGCGCAGTGTGTCTCAAGCTTGCTGTCAACCAGTGTTCCCAGGAGGCCTAGATGCGGAGAAATGCTCACTGAAATTCTGCGTACACTCCAGCTACATCGATCGGCCAGCAGTCAGCAAGTGCCCCCATATCACAGTATGCAGATCGCACGAACCAGGTAATCGTATTCAGTCTTGGAAACGGACACAGAGGCGGTGTAGCCATTGTTGCCAGAGTTTAGGTAGTGCTGTTACAGTCAATGAGACAGTGTCACGAGCAGCGCTACGCGGATGTACTAACAGACTCGGCACTGCAGGTCATGGAGTTAGTTTTGAAGCGTAGTCGCGTGCTAAACGCGTGGGCCGTGGGCACTCACCGATTCAGAAGATCCGTCAGATAGTCCTTTCGGATCTCGATGGTCTCTGCCATGACTGCGGCAGTATGAGAAAGAATTTCTAGGGAAAAACAGAAGGGCGTGAGGAGAAAGGTGTTGTAGATAAAAAAGGTCGGCTGTTACAGAGGAGGAGCTATGGCCAACTCATGTTGGTCGGCGTTGCCGGGGTCGGAGCGAGGGTGCTGGCTCCGTCATGCATCTTCGCTTCCCAAATTTCTGAGCTCAACTTCTAGATGGACCGCCATGCGCCTACCCAACAGCAGCAAGCGCCGCAGCAGCTCGCCAAAGAGATTGCTCTAGCGAGTAAGGACGGCGACAACTCGCTCTTCGCTCAACTTGCTGGAAACCCATTCTTTACCGCTGTATGCGCGCGCCTACCTTCTCCACGCCTCATCCTTCGATGCTGACCCGGCGCCATCAACGCAGGGCTTCGGCTTAGCAGGCATCGCTGCTGTCGGACGCCTGGGCCAGAAAGGCGTCAAGTATGGCACCTACTACCTTCGCCGCCATCTGCTCGTCGACCTCGAAGTTACGCGCCTGGACGACTCGTACAACTGGATCCTCCGGTGGATCAGCGCACATCAGCGCGCGCAAGCAACGGGCTCCAGCGAGGCGGCAACAAGATCGCGGTACGCAATGAGCTGGGATTGGACTCGAGGAGTGGAAGGAAGCGGACTGACAGCGCGTGCAGCAATGCCAACGGAGGCGGGATACTGAACTCGCTCGTTCGCCGATTCTCGCCTCGCATACACCACCTGCAGATAGAGACGCACAAGGCGAGCAAATCCGAGGCGGCAACGCATCGACACTTTGCCATTGTGCCCGGTCACGGAAAGCACATTCTGCGGTATCGCGATGCGTTCATCATGGTGAACCGGGAGAGGAAGCAGGGCGCGTTCAACACAGCGACGGGCATGCCTTTCGAGACGATCACGCTCACGACGCTATATTCGCAACGGAACGTATTCGAGCAGATATTTGCGGAAGCGCATCAGCTCGCGTTGCAGATGCAGGAGGGCAAGACGACAATCTACCAGGCCAAGGCGACCGGGATGGAATGGGAAGCTTTCGGGGAGCCGAAGCGCAAGCGGCCGCTGAGCTCAGTGGTGCTGGAAGAGGGTGTCAAGGAACGCATCGTCGAGGACATCAAAGGCTTCCTCGAGACGCGGACATGGTACCTAGACCGGGGAATCCCGTATAGAAGAGGCTGTAAGTTTGCGGAACAGCCGCTTGATGATAGCGGTGTCGACTAACGGGTATCAGACCTCCTGTACGGCCCGCCTGGCACCGGCAAGAGCTCGTTCATCTACGCGCTCGCGGGAGAACTGGACTTCAACATTGCGATGCTCAACGTCAGTCAGCGCGGGCTTACGGACGACAAGCTGCAGATGCTGCTGACGAAGCTGCCGGCGCGGACGTTTGTGCTGCTCGAGGATGCCGACGCGGCGTTTGTCAACCGCAGGACGACGGAGGCGGACGGGTACAACGGGCAGACGGTGACCTTCTCAGGCCTGCTCAACGCGCTGGACGGTGTGGCCAGCGCGGAGGAGCGGATCATCTTCCTGACGACGAACCACGTGGAGCGGCTGGATGAGGCGCTGATTCGGCCCGGGAGGGTGGACATGACGGTGCGGCTGGGCGAGGCGACGGCGTGGCAGATAGAGCGGCTTTGGGAGCGCTTCTACGCCGAAGTGGACCCAGACGGGGCGGGCCGGGAGCGCTTCATTCAAAAGGTGCGCGAGGCCGGACTGGTGAAGGGGATCAGCACGGCGGAGCTGCAGGGCCTGTTTGTGTACAACAAGGACGATGCCGAGGGGGCCATCAAGGCTGTGGAGGAGCTGGTCGAGAGCCGCAAGCAGGGGTTGTAGGGTGGGAGTACCTTGGAGTGCCTTGGGGCGCCTTGGGGTGTTTCCTGGAGCCGCAGAGCAGAGTCGGGTGCTGCTGTCAGGGCGCAGGTCTGCGGCGAGTCTTCGGGTTCGGGCGGTCACGGAGAAGGGAGGGTGTCGCTGAAGAGAGTCTCATCAGTGAAGAGAGCAGCAAAAATCTCGAAATCTCTGTGCCGACCGACGACGCAAGACCGGCTATCCCGGCGTACGTGTGCAAATCTTGTCAGGCATCAGGTGGCCGACATGATGCATGATCGCAGCCAGCATCCGCCCCCGCCGCCGAGCCCACAGAGTCGCAGTGCGCACGTGGGTGGTGTGCAATCGCAAGCTGCAGTGTCTTGAAATGTCCGATCCCGGCTGCAGCGCCGTCGCCCAGACCGGTGGTGGTGGTGGTGGTGGTGATGCTGCTGCTGGTGGTGTTGCTGCTGCTGCTGTTGCTGCTGCTGCTGTTGCTGCTGCTGCTGCTTGATGCGCCGTCGACCTGTGTCCTCCTCCCAGGCTCCGATCCCGGCTGCTTGTCGAGACTGCTGCTGCTGCTGCTGCTGCTGCTCGCTGCGCCGTCGCCCTCAAGCCTCCTTCCTGTCATCCATCCCACTCATCCATCCCACTCACCCACCTTGTTTTTCCCCTTTAGTGCACGCCCGATGGGGGCCACGTCTCCCACATATCATCACCCCTCCGACAGTAACCTGGAGTGCAAGGCGCCGCATACCACTAACTCACTCAACAACATTAGTCGCCTCCGTCTCGCTCGCATCCGCCTCGCATCACACACCGCACATGCGCCTTTCATTCGGTTGCTTCATCCTGAATCCAAACTTCCCAAACCTCCCTCCACCCCAAGCTGAACTCGTTCTGTGCCACTCTCCCGCGTCTGCCGCCCACCGACCCACTCGGCCATTCTTGCGCTCCACCCCAGCAGTCACGAGTCCGCGCTCGACGGCGGATCTAACCGATCAGATAAAGCCAGCAGCCCGGACGCGCCAGGTTGATGCGTCTTCAACCAAGCCAGTCTATGATTTAGTGACACGACGGCGCGGTATGCTACCCGCAGAAACCCATCCTTCCCCTGCGCAAAAAGGCCACACCACGTCAACTGCCACAGGCCCGCCCATCACCGCCCTCTCTGACTCGCCCGTCGATGCCTTTGCCCAAAACTCGCATCTTCCCCCCTCCTCCTCCACTCTCCATGTCGACGACCAAGCCGGCCCCTCGAGTTCGAACCTCACTGGCACCTCCTGTTCCGAGGCGACCCGCCTGCTCGTCGACACCGCCGACCCCAGCACCATGTCCAACCTCCCGCTTCTGCTGCGCTCCTCGCCCGCTCAGGGCACCGGCTCCTATGGCGCACTGCCCGTCCACATGCTGAGCAGCAGCAACAGCAGCTCCTCCGACTCCGACGACGCCCCCAACGGCTTCGCCCTGCGCTACGGCAAGAGTCGCGCCAAGAGCCACCTGCGCAATGCCAACTCCGTTGACGAGGACGAGGAGCCCGAGTCGAGTGGCATCCAGCGCCGCGCCGCCTCCACCGGCCGCTTGCTGTCCGTCAAGAAGATCAAGAATCGCCGGAAGAGCTCCCAGGGTCTCGATGCCATCCTCGCCCGCGACGGTCTCGCCAACGCCCGCCACGAGTCTCTCGAGGGACAGCACGAGTCCGGCTTGGAGGGTCGGTTCAACTCGACAAACGGCTCGCTTGGTTATGAAGGCATGGAACCGGCTGTCGACTCGGATGTCGACGAGTACGATGATTCCGATGCCATCGATGTAGATGCTTCCGATGACGAGGAGCTTCGCCACAAGTACACCGAAGACAACCCTGCAGATGACTCTCCCTACCCTCAGGTCCGCGCGTCAGTGAAGCCCACGGACGACACATCCCTCTCCATCAATACGCCCCGCATGTGGTTCATGTCCATGCTCTTTGCAGTCATGGGATCGGCGACCAATCTGTTCTTTTCGTTGAGATACCCTAGCGTCAGCATTACCCCGGTCATAGCCTTGCTGCTCGTGCATCCTTTGGGCCTGCTTTGGGACCGGATCCTGAAGCGGGCTGATGACCCCGATGAAGTGTTTTCGAACGGAGGCTTGCAGCATCGCGCTGCCGATCGTCATGACTTTACCAACGGGAATGGAAATGGTTCGACGGAGGGCAGTGAATATGATGCAGTCAATATCAGTGAGAAGAAGCGCGGCTGGACCCGTAGCATAAGGCTCTGGCTCGCGCAGGGCACGTGGAACGAAAAGGAGCATTGCTGCGTCTACATCGCCAGCAACGTCTCCTTTGGCTTTGCTTTTGCAACCGACGTATGTTTTCCGCTGCTTCCTGCCACGCGCAGTTGACTGAAACTCCATTGCACAGGTCATCGTCGAGCAATCGCAGTTCTACCACCAGACCCTCAGCGTTACTTATCAAATCCTCCTCACGATATCAACACAAGTCTTGGGGTATGCCTTGGCCGGACTAACCAGGCGATTTCTGGTGCGTCCCAGCGGTATGATTTGGCCGGGAACATTGATCTCGACGTCGATGTTTTCCACCCTTCACAATCAGAGCAACGCCCCTGCAGATGGATGGAACATCTCTCGCATGAAGTTCTTCCTATACGTATTTCTAGGCTCAGCCGCATTTTACTTCCTCCCGGGTCTTCTCTTCCCGGCCTTGAGCTACTTCAGCGTCATTACTTGGTTCGCGCCAAAGAACGTTGTTGTTGCAAATCTGGTGAGCTACGAGATGATCTTATCTGATCAAAGACCAAATCAAGCTTACCACCTTATCAGTTTGGTATCGCATCTGGCTTGGGTCTCTTCCCCCTGACTTTTGACTGGAGTCAAATTGCGTACATCGGTTCGCCCTTGGTCGTGCCCTTCTGGGCTGCGCTCAACATTGTGGGAGGATTGGTCGTTGTCATGTGGATCATGGCTCCGATCATGTGTAGGTGCGCTGCCCTCGTTCCGATAAGCTCAAACTGATCGGCCTGATCAGACTACACAAACGTCCTGTACTCATCTTACATGCCGATCCTCTCCTCGGCCGTTTTCGACAACACCGGGAAACCCTACGACGTCAGCAAAATTTTGACCGATAGCTTCCTCTTCGACGAGGAAGCGTACCTCAAGTACAGCCGCGTGTTCCTTCCAATCACCTACGTCCTCAGCTATGCTCTACAATTTGCAGCTCTGGCCGCGTTGATCACACATACAGCGTGTTGGCACGGCAAGGACATCTGGCGGCAGTGGAAGCGATCTTTGGTTGAGATCAGAGGTCTGCCACAGGATGCGGCCTACCAGCCCGTTCCAGAGGATGACCGCCCACTGCGGCATATGAGGTCTAGCCGCAGTCTAGCGGCCTCAATGCCCGACCTCGATAACATGATGGCAGTGGAAGATGTGCACAACCGTCTGATGAGGCGCTACGACGACGTTCCGATTTTCTGGTACCTGATGATTGGAGTTGCCATGGCCGCAATCGGAATGTTTGTCGTCGAATAGTGAGTCCGGTGTTTTCAGAGACGAGGATTCCCTGCTAATGGTGCTTCTCAGCTACCCAATTCACCTGCCTTGGTACGGCCTTCTCCTCGCCCTCGGCATCTGCACGCTCCTCTTCATCCCCATCGGCATTGTCATGGCCATCACAAACCAGCAGAGCAGCTTGTACCTCATCTGCCAGCTAATCTGCGGCGTCGTCTTCCCTGGCCGCCCTGTGGCCAACATGGTCTTTGTCACCTACGGCTACATCACCTCGACCCAAGGCCTCAAGTTCTCCTCGGATCTCAAACTCGGCCACTACATGAAAATCCCGCCGCGCATTCTCTTCAGCCTCCAGCTCGCTGCTACTGTCACCTCATCACTCACGCAGATTGGCGTCCTCAACTGGATGCTTGCCAACATCCCCGGCGTCTGCACCCCAGAGGCACAGGGCGGCTTCACCTGCCCCATCGCCCGCGTTCACTTCAACGGCTCCATCCTCTGGGGTGTCGTCGGTCCGACCCGCTTCTTTGGACCTGGCGCCCTTTACCGCCCCCTGGTCTGGGCATTCCTGATCGGTGCCTTGGCTCCAATTGGGGTGTGGTACATGGGCAAAGGGCACAAGAAGAGCGTTTGGCGGAAAGTCAACCTACCGGTGCTGTTTGGCAGCCTGTCCTGGATCCCACCGGCTACGGGCCTCAACTTCTCGGTCTGGGCGCTCGTGTGTTGGTTGTTCAATGATGTGATCAAGGACCGGAAGAGCGCGTGGTGGAAGAAGTACAACATGACGCTGAGTGCGGCGCTGGATTCGGGGGTTGCGGTGGGCGTGGTGGTGGTTTTCTTTGGGGTGGTGTATCCGGGATTCAACAAGGGGTTCCATTGGTGGGGGACGGAGGTGTACAAACAGGTGAGTCTGATCATGGAGAGAGGCGCTGGTTTTGGGCCGCATATGCTGACACTTTTTGTGATGTAGGGTTGCGATTGGCAGGCCTGTTCGTACAGAGAAGTGCCTGATGGCTCGATCTTCGGGCCCAGAACGTGGTGATTTGAGCGACGCAAGACGATGGGGTCCTTGGAAAAGACGAGAACAGCATCAGCATGGCGAGGAGTATCATCGTTGCTCAACGGTATGCGGCTGACTGAGGAAGAGGAGGAACATCAGGTTGCGACGTTTTCGTTTGGTTTGGACAGAGAGAGAGTGTGTGTGATACCCTTGGTTTGTTATAGACGAAAAACGAAAGGGGGAGGGCATTGTTTTGGGTTTTGTTCAAGAGAGGTTGCGGCTGTTCTTGTCTTCGCTTGGGCATGGGCATGGGCATTTTTGCATTGGATAGAAAGTGGGCGAGCGTGTGAGCGAGGTCATGGTTCATTGGGTGATGGGTTGGTGCATGGTCAAGAGGGGGAGGAGTTTTGGGGGCTTTGGTTTGAATGATGGGCATACACACGTATGGGGGGTTTTATCTTTAGGGATGCCATTATCGATATTCGACAAGACTGTAGTATGCGTACTGATGCATGTGTGTGTTGTACCTGCGACGAAGCGGATGTCTGTCGACGAGATACTAAGCGGGTAACTGAGGTGAGATGATATCCGCGAGCTCCGGAGCCTCAGCCGCACCGCCGCAACCGCCCACGACGGGGACCAGAAAGACGACGGCGGACGGCGGCGGAGGAGGAAAAAGCTGTGACGGCTCCCCGGGCGACGAACAGTCCTGCCGGATAAATTCTCCACCTGTTGAGTGGAAACACTGGACATGGGCGCGCCGGCATGACGAAAGATGTTGGACGGGCGGGCCGATAAAGGCAGTGAGCGCAATCGAGACAATGACGTAGATGCGTGGGGCAACCCCTCCGAGCCCGCCAGCCTAAAAGCGAGCCCCTCCGTCCTCTACTACTGCACTACACCAACAAACACCAACCACTTCACATCACACAAGGTATGTTGATGGAGGCGTGAGCGTGGAGGAGACGGTTGCTGATGTGGACGCAGAACTTAACGTCGATACCGACATCCCTTAAACTGTACGGCTCCGAATACTCGATCTTTATCCCCCATCACCACCACCACTACCACTACCACTACCACTCCACTCCAGCACCAACCCATCGCCTCAACCCCCCACTAACCCACCTCCTCCAGACCTCCCACCAACCAACCAACCAAACCACCAAAATGTCCGCCCCCAACGCCGGCCGCCAATCCCCCGAGCCCTCGCGCCAGTCGGACAAGCAGCAGCAAGGCGCGCAGGCCGCCCCCAACGACCAGGGCGCCGAGCCCCAGGGCGGCGCGCAGGCGGCGTCGGACGAGCAGAAGAAGAACCTCGCCAGCAACCCGACTCACGTGTTGGAGAAGGCGGCCGAGGAGAAGACGAGCAAGTCGTAGAGGAGGAGGAGGGGATGATGCCGGCAAGCGCCACAAGGGCGTCGAGATTTCTTGTAAAGGCCTGAGGGCTTAGGGGGTTATGATGATGGGATAATGAAACTTTTTTTTTGCGACTGATTGAGATGATGGTGAGATGCTTGTGGGTGGTTTGTGCTGCTGTGGTGCTTGTGTGATTTTGTCAGTTCTGCCGGTCCCTGCTATCTTCTCGTCGGGGAAGTACGTATGGTCCTCGTCCCCGTTGACAGCACTGGGTCCATCACGTGAGTTAGCTGACAGCCACCCATGGACATCTTCATGCAACTACTTTGTCTTCTTCTTGGATTTCGAACTCTAATCTCCAGAGTCCAAGCGGATTCACTTCCGCGCGAAATAGTCATTCCTCGCAACACCACTCTCGCAATGTCTTCCTCGACCCATTCCCTACCTTTTTCACCGGAGTGCTTGAACGCGAGGCTCCACGGCTATGCTTGATGATGACGGACATGATCACACTCCTGTGTTGTTGACGGTAGGCACCCTTACTGCACCCCTCCAGTCTTCAAACATGGTTTAGACAGTACACTACCCGTCGTGCTCCCTGTCCACCAAGCACGACGAACGGACCGACCGCTGCTACATCAGACACACCTACCGCATTGGCGTCGTGCACGCGTGTCGGAGCAAAGCCGGTCTGGACTTCATTTCGTGCGGTCGGGACCCGGGCAGGTATTGACACAGAGGTACTTGCGTGACAGAGGCACGCGACGGCTTTCCACTTTCCCACGTCATGATCTTGGGACAGTGGGTGGGAGGCGCGACTCGGGCCATCCTACCGAATCGAAGTATACATCCTTCTCATGCTTTCCCCTCTCGCACACATCCGACTCCTCACTTGACCTCGCTCTCCAGAAAGAGAGAAGGTTCAAGACCATTCGGCGCGGCGGGCACCCAGCATAGGATCTTTGATCTCGTTGCAACGGAGATGTGTTTTCGGTTGATCGTGCGTTGTGGCAGCAGTGCCGACGGCAAGCATCGTCGGCACCACCGTACCGTCGTCGCTTTCAATGCTGCTGCCGTCGATCATGAACGCCAAGCTGCTGCCGCTCGTCTCGATGACAGTGGAGTCTTTCGGAAGACGGGCGAGATGTTGTGATAGCTTGTGTTTGGTGGCTGGTCTGTCGACTGTCGAGGTCAATGTGCTGACACTGCGAGAGGAGTTGCGTCGAGGCGGTGGGACTTTGAGGGTGCGGGTTTCGGGGCGAGTGTGGTGCAGGTGCTGTTTATATAGCTGGATGGGGGGTGGCGAACCGATCGTTTCTCATGCTTGGATGTCTTGGACGACCTATCGACTCTCGTCCTCGTATAGAACCCTCTCTCTTTCCTGACTTTTGCCCTCCCTAAAGCTTCTCGGGCCCAAAGGGGAGCTTGTGATATCATAACAAACAAGAGAGCTCAAAATTGCCGGCTGACACGAAGTCTGGATATGTCGCTTCCAGCTCCATGCCAGTGGCACTCTCAACATCTTTCTCGCATTCTCGCCGTGCCATGTCATCACCAAGACATGTGGCAACGAAGATCAGCATCGGTTAATCAACACCAACACAGTCTGCAACACCAGCAAGCAGTATCGATAAAACGGATCAGTACACACTGACGGTGCAGGGACACGCCTGCCGCGGTCCCAAGTCCGCCGATCATCAGACCCGTTCGGTGGCCGCGGTAGACGTTCACACCTTTTTCGTTCGGAGCGGAATCGATCGGCCGGGATGCGCTGGATGCGAGTGACTGCGGTGGTGAAAGGCAGGGAGGTGGTGATTTAGCAACTGAGAGATCTTGGGTGGACCAGGTCCTTTTTTATGTTGGTCTGACACATGACGACCGACAGCGGGCACTGTTTTATGTGGTAGAAATGAATTGCGGTTTTCTCGTCCATCGAGGCTCGGCGCCGTCTATGCTGTTGAGATAAGGAGCTCCGGTGGCCAGTCTACGACCTGGGCAGGCGGCGATTCTGTCATTGAAGTTTCCTCCTCATGCCAAACCTTTGGCGGATGTAGGAAGACCCTCGCTTCATCATCACTGCTCAATCAGTATCGGTATAATCGAGAGAAAAGAGAAAAATGATCGTCATGGCTAGATGTGCTAGATGTGAATGGAACACTAATGTTGCACGAACAAGACACGTTGCTTATATTCTCATTCATAGATCAAAACACCAAATACCACCCCAGCCATGTCGTAACCAAGGAAGCCAGCTCTCACGGAGTCACAGCATACCCGTATCCATTCCCATTACCCAGATAATTCCAATCAGATCCAGTTCAATCACAACACTCACTCCTCGTCATCCTCGCCCTCGATCCCTTCAAGGTCATCCTCCTTGGGCACCTCGCCCCCCTTATTCGCCTTGGCCGCAGCGGCAGGCCCGCCCTTCTTGGCTGTGGCTTCGGCATCCTCGTCGCCGTCGTCGGCGTCGGCTTCAGCTTCGGCTTCGGCTTCGGGCTCGTCATCGCCGACCTCTTCCTCGTTGGGGTCGTCGTTTTCGGCGTCAGACGCTAGCTCCGGCTCCTCTTCGTCCGAAACCTCTTCAGGCTGGGCGGTTTTGCGCTTTTTGGGCTTTGGTTGTTTCTCTGGGGACGACAGGCGGATGTTAGTCTGTGGATTGGCGAGGAGGTGCGTGGTGGGAGGTGCGTGGTGGGGACGGGGCACCGTGTGAAGCAAGGAAATGGTGTTGTACCTGCGGGCTCAGCATCCTCCTCGGAGGCATCCTCATCATCAAAGGAGGCTTCGGACGCGTCGGAAGCTTCATATCTAGTTGTCTGGGTCAATTGGGCTGCACGAGGGAAGGTAAGAGTAATAAGATGTTGCAAGGCGGAAAACAGACGAGATGAGGCAGCACCTAGCACGAAAGATTGGCAGCATCGCCAGTGACGGTCGGGAAAATGCAGACTGGGAAATGCAGACAGCAACGAGCATAAAGCAGAAGATGGGAAAGAGGTACTGGTTTTTCTTCTTCAGAGACATGAGTGTTGCATCGCAACCGCGCGGGCGTGGACGATGGCCCTCGCGCCCACCCAGCCCGCGAACAGGATGCCAGCACACTCGCAACAGCAACACCTCACGACATTGGGAAGCAAAGTGATTCTAGGACGTCGGTCGCGAGGTGTACGCGACCGTAGCGAGAGGCACAGCGGTTGGATGCGACAATGAGGCGCAAAAAGAAAGAAAAGGTGACGTCAAGGCGACTTACTCCTCTTCCTCGTCGCTACCCTCGGACGGGAGGGCCTGGAGCTCTTCCTCTTCTTCGGCTTCCTGCTTCCTCTTGCGGGTGGACATGGTGGGATTGGGGGATGGGGGGTGGTGTATGGGTGATGGTGATGTTCGAGGGAAGAGTGGGTGTTTTGGGGGGGGGAGAGAGAGGAGAGAGGGCTGGGGGTTGTTGGCTGGGGGAGCGAGTTAGTGTCTCATCATCAGCTGGAGCGGGCAGGGCGGGAGCTTTGGGCAATTGGCCAATCACACTGGCCAAGGGGCGGCGCAAGGGATCGACCAAGATGTGCGTCCGTGCCCGCTAAGTCATCACTGTAACTTACAGTCAACGACGTCGGACAAGAGACACCACAACATCACCATCACCATCACCATCACCATCACCATCACCATCACCACAAATTCACCATCACCATCACCATCACCACAACTTCACCATCACCATCACCATCACCGCACAACATCACAACATCACAACATCACAACATCACAACATCACAACATCACAACATCACAACATCACAACATCACAACATCAC